>JANTPZ010090430.1:0-28946 GCA_025593235.1 Vachellia pachyceras | reverse complement strand
CTTCTGGTTTTGCCATTCTGCCTGATGAGATCCCAAAGAACGATGGACTCCGAAGTGGCGTCTCAAGCATTCTCACTGTCTCCTTTCACATTGTTGATCGGCCTCCACTGTGTCACATCTCCCTCCTCAATCAATCCTCGTCGTTAAGAAGATCCTTAAAAGCACTTTTGATTCTATCAGAAAGTCTGTGCATCTAAGCTGGGAAGACTTCAGTTACTGCATTATCATGATGACTCTATCTATCTAGTATCGTGTTGTGAACAATATGATTATTAAGACATAATCAATATTATCTGCCCCATTTAGGTTTTCTATGTGTGTGTGTATGTTGTGTCCGGTTGGTTTAGATTGTAGTATTGTAAGGCTCCTTTGGCTTTCCCAGTTGTGCATGTTCTAGTTATAGTTAAATGACGGGCATGCTGAAAGGTGTTGTATGGACAACTCAAGTCTCTGCAGATCATAGTTGTAACCCAAGTATTCTGCCGATAACTATGGAGTTAGGTGTGTTGTGCTGTCCTTACGATGATGGTTTTAATTTTTCAGTTATATATTCTTGAGAGATTATGTATGTTATTCTGTCGAGTAGTAGAGGACTCAAGACTCTGACTCAGAAGGTTCAGAATAAGTGAGACTTATTCTTAATATGTTTTGAGAAGAATTTAAGCAAAAATTTATTGGATTCAAAATTAGTAAATGAGTTGGTGTAAAATAAATCACATAATACTAATATATACCTCATTTTCTGGAAGTTAGGGGTTCATTTGTATTTAGGTCCGCCCTTGCTACCGAGTACGTGACTACATGTACCTTTAAAAACAGTTTTCTAAGCAAAACAAGTCACTCGTGTCTTAGGCATGTAGATGATAAAGATCATTAATTGAATCAAGGGTTAATACAATCTTTATCTGACAAATTTATCCTCATTTAGGTTTTGACCCCTTAAATTTGAAATTAATGGTTTTAGTCAATCAAGTTTCATTTTATTTAAAATATTGATACATATAATCTAATAAAAATATACACCATTTTGCCTTTTGAAGGACTAAAATTAAAATAAGGGTAAATTTAAAGTAATAAAGTTATATTAACCATTGAATAAATATTGGTTGTTCACCAAGCCAAGATTGCTTCTTTGCACGGTGGGTGCTTAAGAGAGTATTAGATAGATGAGATGATGACAAGTAGCCATATTTTATTTGGAAATATAGCTTACATAGATTGCATGATATCATTGAATTTTATCAATAACCAAATTTTGAATGAATTATTACTTAAAATGTTTTGCTCAATAATAGTATTCTCTTCCATTTTTTTTACCTCTTCTTAAGGAATTTCAAACCGCTCAATCTACCATTTTTATTAGTATATCCAATAGTCTTCTTTGTTTATGATCAGTCCACATCAGGTAATTCTCTACTATCTTTTCGTTCAATAGATGTCCCTCTGTATGCGACCATATGGATGAGACATATCCACCAAATTTATCCCAATTTTTTTAAAATCTAAGATTCTTTGAATCACATTTCAGCCGAATTAAAATGAACTAGATCAAAAAAAAAAGTTCATAGAATTAATTTAGAGAATTCGAATTTCAATTTTCGACTGGATTGCTTCTGTTTTTACAGTGTGGATAGACGGGACGGAATGTTTAGATAAAGGTTTAACCTTGCGTCCGTGCGAGCGCGCGCTAAGAGAGAGAGAGAGAGAGAGAGAGAGACCAATCTCAAGGCAAATGTTACAATAGGAATTCATAAATAACATTTGAGTACAGAAAGATGCTTATCCTTGAACCAAGGCACAAAAAAATATCTGTGATGGCATACTCATCACTAATTGCCCAACACGAAACTAGATCGACTCATAATCAAGAAACAATTTGGCAAACTGGTTTTCGTCATCTTCCAGGAATAACATCCGAGAATGAGAAATCATGAAAAGGTGCCCCTGGAACAAACGAGAACCAAGATGTAAAATAGGCAATAGCAGATTTCCTCTAGCAACTCAGATTTCACCAAAACTCTCAAGTACCATCATACATGGACAAGCCAAAATCACATGCAGTTAATTTCATGTGTGCGTTACTAGCGAGAGAGTAAAAGCAATAGTTACTCTGCTACTTTATACAAATTCAAATTTTCAAGTGTTTATATGTAGGCAAACTGAACAAACCACCACTACTGAGAAACAGAGACAAGAAAAAAAAGAGAGAGTAAAAGGTAAGTCACCTTCTAGCTCCCCAAGGAGGTAAAAAGGAATATGAGCAATCATCTTTGTTGCCCCTTCATTCCAATTTATGCTACCCGCTTTTTGCAGGGTATCTTGTGATGATCGTGAAGGACCCAGTATGGATGAACAAATGGCAGGGTCATTCATTAAACCCAGGAAATCACGGGCACGTCTCCATACTCTGGCGTCTGAAATCTGAGATCGAGCCACCTGAAGTGCAAATCCTCATTAGATGGTGAAAAAATCAAATCAACAGCTTTGCACCTTGCTTGTAGAAACCAGCAAAAGATACCTTGCTCAATGATACACGAGCCCTGGGGAGTAATTCCCGGTGGTGTGTCGCAAGTTTTGCAATGGCTGTGACAACAAAACATAGTAGCCTGGACTGTGATGAGTTACTGTAGGTCCCCTTGTTAGAATCCCGGGATACATCTTGCCTCATTCCCAAACGACTTCCATGTAAACAGAAGTAGATGAGGTCATCAAACAATGACTCAACATCAATATCTCTGAACTGCAGGAGGTAATGGGTTTTCTATGTCATACCTAGTTGAAAGGTTTTCATACAGAAGTAGTTCTAAACTCTCGAAAAGCTCCCGCGCTTCATCCTTGTGAGATCCACCACCTCCGCCATGTTCTCCAACGGCCCAACATAATTGCAATGCCAATTCTGTCTAGACAACAATCAATGTATTTTCAAAATTTATTGCATCACTCATCCCCAACCTCAACATTAGTGAAATGGTTGCTAACCTTCTCTGGGCTGTCATAAGCTTCTCCCAGTCTGTCTATTATAGGTTTCTGCAAAAAAATTCATTCAAGCTTTCAATTCATAATAGATTTTATTTTCATCTCAAAAATATATAAAGCAGATTGCACTTAACTCAAAATTAACCACAATTGTTTTAAAATCTTAAATAAAAGCAGTATATTGTCAAAACAACACCTTCAAAATAGCTATAAAATTTGGGGAGTGCGCAAAAGCAGAGAGCATGAATTCCAGTATCCTCTTGTGAACATAAAACCATTTGAAAACATTGACAATAAGACGATGCTTCAGAATGGAAATTGCCAATTATCACTCCCGAAGAACAGCAACGCAGACTTCCAAATGCTAGTTCTTAGAAGCTATTTGAACCTGTCATGCTAAGAGAAGATAATTTCAATAATTTCGCTGTATACATACCTCATGAGAAAAGTTTTTGTCAGGAAAAATTGTAGAATATCTTGACATAAGCAGAGGAATTAACGCGCACATCAAAGCTGAAAATGAATTAAAAAAACTAGTATCACAGCCAGCTCATGAATATATCCTACCAAATGGAAAGATACTGCAAACAATGAACTCTCACCATATATAATGAAAATAACGCAAATTTTACACAGATTCTTGTGTTAGAACTTACATTCATTGACTTCATGCAATGCTATGGAGAAGTACACATCAAGAAGGGGTGGAGCCAGAATGAGTGCCTGTTTCAGCCTATCAGAATAGGGACTATTTACTGCAGCCTGTAATAAAGCAGCCATCCCTGGAGAAGTCCAGTGGCGTTCCTGGCATTATAATATAACTTACATCAAGGCCTAGGAAGAATTTAATTCCAACAAACAACCTTAAAACTCATAATAGATCTATTATAACAAACAGATTTGATTAGTGCAACGCATTATTTTAACTTGAAAAGTCAAGGGCTAATCCACCTAAAAAGCTTGAAAGTTTAATTAATCACCATGATGCCACCATTGATTTTATTCCTTATCAGTTATAATTATAACAAGGATGCCAAACTGTAAAACATCATAGAGTTCATTGGCATACTTTTGAGTAGTGGTCATCTTAAATTAGATACTGACCCCACCACTTCAATGGCCAAGTTGGCGGTTATCTGATTATAACTATGACTGAAGGTATTACAATATTGACCGAAAATTAAAAAGGTGCAAAAGCAACATTAAACATAAAAAGAAAATCAGTTCTAAATAATGATTCAAATGGGAAGCTTTATGCATTACTTCATGTAAGGCAATGCGAAACATTTATTTTAAGATTGTCAAGTACAGAAAATATTTTATGAGTAGCAACAAACTTTTATTAATATTCAGTTTAAGTGATTAAAAATTGCTTAATATGCATAATTCCTGAGAATAAATGGCAAAACAACTTGAACTAAGCCATCCAGATGACAAGAACTAAAATAGATAGGACTGAATAATATCAACCAGTAAGATGAAAAGTGACCATACAGCGAGTCCATCATTTTCATCCTTTAAAAGCTCAAGGAACAAAGGGCTGTCTACATCAATAGCACTGTTATCCTCAGATTCAGAATCTCCTGCACCATCTTCTATAGTTGAACCAGTATAGGCTTCATCCATAAGGGCAAGTAGCATCTGCATCGTCAGTAAACAATTTTTCTTATATTGTAAAGACTTGTACAATTGTGACTCAATTTTCTCCAACTTATAGTGTCAAAGATAACCTTAGGAGCTGTATTTTGTTGAATCGAAGCTATACCAGTTCCAATTAGTGGTCCAGAGCTTTTTTCTACCTCTTCCAATGCCACAACCAAAACTAGCAAAGATGATAGAAAAGTCAAAACAATAAAACCCATTGCTAAGTGAAATAAGAAAAAGAACATCATCATCATATACCCAGAAATCCTCAAGCTAATTGCATTTTTTGGTAGTTATACGTTATGCCCAAATGGCTTTTTATTAATAATTAAGTTCACTTTTCTTTATTTCCTTTTTTGGGCCCCCAAGGTGATGGAGCCGTGACTGGATGCTATTAGGTTCTTTTCTTTGAGCATTTTGTTTCTCTTCAATTGTAATTCTGCCTTAATTCCAAATAGGGATAAGAGGCACTAACATAAAATAGAAATAAAACATGAGATAGACAGAAATTCTTCCTTGATTCCCTTTATTATATTTCAGTATTCACCCTGAATACTAAAATAGAGATAAGCACTTCTAAATGCTTTGTGGTTAAAAATCAAGAGGTAGACAGGAATTACATGGTTATGAAACTTAAACATACTTGGCAAGTCCACTAGAGATATAAACAAAGGAAGGAATGACCCAGGTGATATCAATCCTGGTAAAACTTTCAGGAACAGTTTCCCTAATCTGCAAGATCGAACAAAAAAGATTATTAGACAGTAATCCAGACAACATCCAATAAAAAGCTCTATGAATTCATACATGTCTATAATTGACATCCAACTATCAATTTTAAATTTAAGGGCAAGAAAAGACAATTTCTTCTAAATATTTTAAGTAAAGCTGCAAATGAATAAGGCATGTGCTCAGAAGGCATACAACCTATGAAACATGCTGCCAAAATATGTAAAACTCAGATGGTTAAAGTCCGATCATTTAACAATTAAAGCCTAAAAAATCTATTGTTTACATTTCTTAATTCATAATAGCAGTAAAGAACGGCTTACCTATCTCCATGCCAAGCGACGAGCTTTAACAACAATGGGAAAAACTGCCAAGAAAACAGTTCTATTAACATCAGATACATGTAGCCACACACGCACACGTATGGTGAAGAAGGGCAATGTGGTCAAGAATTACAGGGTTAAGTTGCTAAAGACATTGCATCAGAAATACCTTTGGCCTGAATATCAGACATAAATTTGGACACTGAAACTTTCCTCAATTCCCAGTACTAAAAATATTGGCCAAGAAAGTTTCTCAACTGTCTTAACATATGGCACTTGGAACCCATGATTCAAAGATAGTGAAGAATTTTTTTTTATTTGTACAAAACATAACAGGGAATGCTCAAAAGAACTTAGCAAATACCTGAGGCAATAGATTTGGGAAGGAACTTAGAAACTTTTTTCTGTTGACAATGAGAAATTCAAGAGTTGCTTCTGCTACAACAGGATCGGCAAACTCCCTACAGTAGACAATAATTATTGTGGTTCTCGTGCATTGCATAGAATCTAAGAAATAAGCCCCACTTTTCATGACCTATGAACAATATGGAGTTTTTATGTTATATATAGATTTTGAGAAGATTTTGCTAAAAAGGAATAAGACCAAAACAACAGAATAAGTGATGTTTTATCAGAATATTCACTTAAATAAAAAATCTAATCTGACAGAACAAGTGTATCACCAATTATCTGATTTTGCTACTTCCTTATTTGCTAAAGCCATATCATATTTTGGCCTGTTGTAAAACTTATAATTACCTGCTCAAGAATGAACGGAAAAAAATCCTGAGACTAGGATCTGCATCATGAAGAACAACCTCTCCAAAGTCTAGGAAAAATTGAAGAATGGCCTGACAAAACATATAAGAAAAGTATATGAACCAAGGATATATAGCAAAAACGTACGCCAGATCAACAAACTAATTTTTAAACCCACAAAGGAAAGTCCAGAGAAGAAGCTGTACAAATCCAAGTAATAATGAAAAAATGAACTAGGTGATGTTGATTTATCATGGCATTGACCTGGCTAACTCTTTTGGCTTTTGTTTTCTTTTATTCCGCAAAAATATTGCTTTGCCTAAGCTATTGAAAGTCCAAAAATAATAATAAGAAAACAAAATTCGATTTATATTTTCGTAAAGAAGTAGCTCCATCGATGTAAAATAAGCCAGTAATTCTGGACTACGCTCAGAACAGATTAGCTACATCAATGAAAGCAACTTGGACAGAGAAACCGGCGGGCATCTCAAGTTAACTAACAGGTAACAACAAAGATTTGCTGGGGTTTAAACTTTAAAATATCAGCTATCAACCAAATTGGAAGCTTATTGAATATCAGGTCACCGAACACAACATCTATATTCAAATTTTAAAGATTGAATCTTACAAGACATAGACAAAAGATTACTTCGGAGATCAATCAATTATTAGATTCTTAAAAAATGACGTACGAGTAACAGAAGGCCATTTGAGGTATGGGAATGAGAGAGTGAAGCCACAGCACGTTGAAAAATCTTGTTAATTTGCGGATAAACTCTGGCCAACAAGTCCTCAGAATTCTCAGCCACACAAATTTCATGTAGCTTTTTCACCTAATCAAATCCAACCAAGGCACCCGTTAAAGCTGCCTAAATCTAACCCTAAATAATAGAGAGATTGGCCGTATGATAAGCTCAGAAAATGGTACAGAAAAAGGTGAGCCGAATAATTCAAGTGTAAACAAGACGGAAATAAGCAGGAAACTGGAGTATAACGCAATGTGGAATAACTTTGTCAAGAAATATGTGAATGATATCAAGTTTTTTCCGGAGAAGACAATAGAACGTAAAGAATCTGAGAGAGAGACTCACGGATTGAAGAAGGGCGGGATCAGAAGAAGGATCATTAGCGGTATTGGAGTCTCGGGCACTATTAGACAACGTTCTGAGGTGAAAATCCCAATTTCTGTCTTGCTCCGTCATTTTCTACCGCGAATCGATTACCTAGTTTTCCTTCTAATCCCACGACGAAATCAAAAGTAAGTTTCTGCGATTCGACTTACGCTTGAAGAGCTATTTCGTCATTGGCGTCTGTGAGTGATTACTGAAAATTGCTTCGAGTCAGAGCAAACAGGGTCACGCCCACGCACAACACCACAACAGGAAGAATCAATCTTCCCGCGGCAATAAAAACGACCTTCCGAAACTGCCACGCTTTGTCTAAAAGGCATACTTCAAATACCTTTTCTACTGAAAAATGACCTTTTTTCCAATATATATATTTTTTTACCTACACCCAACTTCCAAAATTAGTAAATGAAGATAGCTTCAACCATATCACACAATTTCATTGATTTTTTTCCCTAAAATCAATGTAATGTTTGAAATTTTTTTAGTTAAAATTATAGGGTCAAATAATGGTGGTAATGCGGGCCAGTTGCCAGCTAACCTGTGGCTCGTTGGGCAAGGCGGTTTAAAACAACTAGCCCCCAACGAGTTGCATTTTTGCAATTCGGGCCTGTCAATATAATTTTTTAAATTTTTTTATAAAATTGTATAGTCACATCATTCTCTTTCCACTTCCACCAATAAAATTTTAATAATGACTTTTTTCATGTTTTCTAAAATATATAAGTATTAATATTTTATTATAATTTTAAATAAAGTATTATATATAAAAATTTGATAGAAAAAATAAAATATTTTATACTATTTTTAATGTATTAAATATTGTTTATCCTAAAAAATAAAATTTAATATTACTTTTTTCTTTATAAAAAATATTGACATAAAAAAAGTAAAAAAATATAATATATATATTTAAAAAAATTGGTTGGTGGGCTAGGATACCCCATAGGATTGACAGGTTGGACCGCATATTACCACCTCTAGATTCAAACATGTCATTTAAATGAGATAATTAGATATGTGAATATTTTTAGAAATAATTCACTATTTTTTATATCAAGTATAACATTATCTCAATGACCATGAGATTGAGGAATGGAAGTAATTATTAAAAAGTTCAAATAATAAATAAGCAACACAAACCTAATATTGTCAAAGATAAAGTGAAGTATGAAGCCATGTCAACTTTGTTGATGAGAAGAGGCATGCATAATTTGATGATGTAAAATTTGATCCCACGAGGTAAATGCTACTACCCAATTCCATCTTGACGGGATTGCCCAATCCAAACATTGCCTACTGCCAAGTATCTAAAGTGCTAAAATGAGCTATCTCAATGTTAATACCATTTCCAAATCTCTTATTATTTCTTATATTATAACTTATCATTACTCGACTTATTTGTTCTTGGAGTTTTTAGTATTTGTATTCATTCCTAAACACATTACAATAGGACATCACAATAATTCTCCGAAGTCCCAACATTCAAAGTCAATCGATAAGTCCTTCGATTAGTCGTAGAGAAATGTTTCCTTCTACTTGCTACGACGGGGAAAAGATACGAGTGTTCCAATCTTGTAAAGTCTAAAAGTAAGTGATTATCAATCATGCAATCCAAATAGGCAATGAGATTGTCTTATTAACTATAACAAGTCAAATAACAAATCGATTATTCCGACAAAGAGATAAGGAGGAAAAAAAACCTAACCAAGACACAATTCCCAGTGTATATATATGTGTGTGTGTGTGTGTCATCATTTGAGTAGATCTTGAAGCTTGTGACAGAAGTTGTCAATGTAACTAGACTCTAAATCGTTGCTAAGAAAGATACTTCTCAATCTGCTACGGTTTTGTCTGATTTCCCTAGCAACCTCACTTTCCTCATCCATCACACTCTTCACAGCTTCACAAACAGATTCTTTTGTGAAGGAACCATCTTCTTCATCCCTCTTCACTTCAACACCAACCTTGAAGCTTCTGCTCAACAAACTTGCATTGAAGAATTGGTCACTCCTATTAGGTAATAAAACTAACTGGCACTGATTCAGTAATAGTGCCTCTGTTAAAGAAGAGCCTTGCCCACAATGTGTAATGAAGCACCCTATAGATGGATGTTCTAGAATCTGTTGTTGTTGTACCCATCCTCCTTGCACCATCCCTCTCTCTTCAACCCTTTGCTTAAAACCTTCTGGTAAAGCTTCTTCAACTTCCTCATATCCAATTGGTTGTCTTAGAGCTGCCAAAAATGGCATACCTGTGTATCAAATTATGATTAACCCATTCTGTAACTCATGGAAAGGGGGGACCAAAAAGGGAAAATTAGACATGTATTCCCTGTAGTTTGACTGGGTTACAAATCAATACACCTAAATCTTTTAAAATCATTTAATCCATTATTTATTCCAACATTTTATTTAAGGTTTTTGGCCCTTTGTTAAATCCATTTGCATAGTGTTACCTTTAATTCTTAATATAAGAGTTAGTTAATTTTTAGATCATAGAGAAAAAATTTTCTATGCACTTGTGTATTTCTCTCTATTTACATAATAGCTTCACTTGTATTGGCTTGGACCCAAATCCACTCGAAATGAACTCGATATAGCCATACAATTTACGATTTAGTTACAATCCATGATTTATGCCAAATATTTCATGAAATACTAGATAGTTTTTCCAGAGTGACAAAACTAATTGATTAACTAGCTGAAATTTGAGGGAGTGAGTTAATTAGACGGGTTAAATTGTACTGAGAAATTGTGATCAAGTCTAAACTATACATACTAAATAATTAATTTTTTCTCCAAAAATAAATAAGTGAAAAGGCATACTGTACCTGTGAGCTCTAGACCCAACAACAGGTCTTGGAATTCACTAGGTTGTAATATGCTTTCACTTCCAAGCGCGCAATGAATTACTGAACCATTCTTGAATCTTCCAAGCCAATGAGCCCATTTATCCTCCAGAGGAGAGGTAGGTGGCTCTGGTACAAGAGACCCAGAAAGCAGGACAGGTTTTCCATGTAAGGTTTCCAGATAATCCAAAAAAGGACCCTCCATCTCTCTGCAACTTTTGAATCCAACTGCATCAGGCAAGCCTGAATTAACCATTCGATCAATGCAAGGAACATCACTACCAAAATCAGATTCCAACACCCTAGCCAATATGGCCAATAGCAAACCAGACATACATTGCTATGTGCATACGAGGTTCTTCCATGGCGTGTTTAGGTTCTGAGAATACCAAGTTTAGATTTCCTGTGGCTTCTGAAGGAAAGATATAGTTCATGCATATATATATATATATAGTGTTAAAAAGAAGGAAAAAAGTAGGGAAGAGAAAATTTATTAGGAGGGGGTTTTAAAACCTATGTTTCAAACCAATGTTTTGTATCTAAAATAACTTCCAAACAAGCCCTGAATGAATTTGAAGGATAAAAGACATTGGATTCAAACTTGAGAAAGTAAAAATAAAATTGAGGCAAACTTTAAAATCAATAATGCTATTAACCCAAAAATGTTACTACACCATATTCTAAATTGAAGTATGAGAGTTAGATAAGTGTTTATTTTAATATTACATATAATACTTCAATTTAATTTATCTACTGAATTTATATGTTTTTTAAAAGTATTATTATTAATTGCATATATTAAATGGTTTCTATTACAATGTATATGATTAAAAAGAATATTTAAGGACATCAATTATACACATTTGTTATAAATAATAAATTTTCTTAGTATCTTTAAATTAATTATATAAACTTTTATATTAAGGGAAAGGAGGAGCACTAATTTTTTATAATAACCTAAGAATTTCAATAAATAATAATAACAACAATAACCTAAGAATCTTTTTCAATTTTACTTCTTTGAAATTGTTGATTTTTTTCTATTTAAGTAGTTGAAGCTTAAACGAGAAGCATATTTATTGTATATATATATTATATATAAAATGTGTAAGTGTTAAATCACCTTGTGTCAACTTTTTTATGTCACTTTATTTATTTGATGCTCCCTTCTTTAAATTTTTATATAAAATATCTTATACCCTTATATCATTGTGACTAAATTTTCTCCAACTTTTAATGTCGAAGATAAAATTAGGAGCTGCATTTTTTTGGTTAAACACATGCATTCTTTTATTGGAAACAATCGTATTTAAGGTACTATCATACAAGCATCTCTATATATCAAAGAAAATTCAAATCTCAGTTCTTTCACTACAGATTGCAGAAAACCCTGATAGTCTTGATAGCAATCTAAGCTGCTATTCCAGTTCCAATTAGTGGTCCAGAGCTTTTTTGAATTTCTTTTCTACCTTTTCCAATGCCAGAACGATACGACCCATTGGTAAGTGAAATAAGGAAAAGAACATAATCAAATACATAACCTGAAATTTTACATTTTTTAAAGCATGACTTTGGACCTTTAATTTCCTTTTATTATACTCACCGGTCTATTTATATTAAAGTTTAAAGCTACTTTTCTAATATAATTTACAGTTTACAATATATGTATGTGAAAGAAGTATTATCTTAACTTACATGAACGTAATTTTTCAACGATTTTACAAACATATATCCTATGATTATCGATGACCATTTCCCCGATGCAATGAACAATTAGAAATTTTTTGGGAAATTTATTGAGAGGTCCCAAATAAGAAACTTATTTAATGAATAGTCCCAATTTTAAAAATATTTATTAAAAGGTCCCATTGACAACATGAGGTGTTATCAATACAGCATATGATGTTGTCAATGTATAGGACTTAATGTTATCAATGAGACCTTTTGATAAATATTTTCAAAATTAAGACCATTCATTAAATACGCCCAGAAGTGTTTTCATGCTATTAGACTAGAAGTTCTGTAATGGTCGTTGCAGGTTTACAGAGTAACAAATGAAGAAAACGTATTGGTAGATATATATTGCTTCAACTCGAAAACGGTACAATGGAGAATTCACGAATACATCTTAATATTGCAGAAGATGACAGTAGAGAAATGCAGAAATGACGAACAGCAAGAATAACAGAAAGCACAGAGAAATGATTCGAGAGAGAGAGATTGCCAATAACCAATTCCACCCCCTTCTTGTGATGCACTCTCTTTATTTATATTCCCTCAGCTCCCTCTATTTCTCGCAGCGTCCACGACTTCTTCTTTGTTCTAAGGCTTTTCCTCCGCTGGGCCCACTACTTGTGGGCCTCTGCCTCACTTGGAATATTTGCTTCATCCTCTGTCCTTGTTGGGTCCATGACAATACCCTCCCCATCAAGTGGAACCTTGTCCTCAAGGTTCAAGGATGGTGCAGAACGTCCAAGGTCATCCTTGAATTCCCAAGAGTCTACTATAGGGCTATCCCAACATACCCGACATTGTGCGTTGGAAGTTGAAGAACCACAATACCCTGTTAAAGTGACAAAACTGTCATTAAGGACGAATTTGATGGTGGACGTGTGGTAATCGGCGATGTGAGGTCCTAGCGTCTCCAACCAATCAGCACCTATCACCACATCCACAGTGGCTATGGGCAAAACAAACATTGTGAGCATAATGGTGTGGCCACATATCTGTATAGGGACGTCTTCAACAAGTTGATTGCTACTGATTATCGTTCCCGTACCACCGAGCACGCGAATGTTAGAGGTTAGGATAATGGGGAGGCTCAGGCGGTGCACGACACGAGGGTGGATGAAGTTGTCAGAGATACCCCCATCCAGCAAAATTTGAACGTCTGTGCCGTGGATTATACCATGAAACCGAATAATGGCTGCTCCCTGGGTTCCTTATAAGGCATGAAGTGATAAATGGTGAGTAGGGACCTCTGTCTCCTCCGTGGATGCAGGTTGTGTCGGTATATTGGGTTCATCGGCTTCACAACACAAAAGCATGAGCTGTTTATTGGGGCACCGGTGAGTTGGAGAGAACTTAGCATCACAAGTGAAACATAAGCCCTTCTCATGCCGAATTTGCATTTCTGCTGGCGACATACGCTTAATAGTCGAATTGCTTGGTGTTGGGAATAAGGGGGGCAGGTTGGTTTTGCCAGCACTCGTGGCTGTGGAGGACGTATGAGACATCGTCCCTGGGCTTGCACTAATGGCTTACTAGGTGGGGGTGGAAAACTAGGCTTGAACAGAGCGTCTGCCTTCGGAGCTGCAGCCAGTAACGTGGACGTGTAGCAAATAAACGAGCTACTGCCATGGCATTGAGCACTGTGTGAGGACGCTGCACTAAGACGTCGCGTTTTAATGCAGGGGAAAGACCTCCAATATAGCAATCTAGGAGTGCAGCCTCAGGAATATTCTCTGTACGGTTGGCCAATGAAAGAAATTGAGAATTATATGCCTCTAGAGAACCGTCGGCGGTGCTCTGTGTCAGTTTGAATAGTTGTGAGCGAGCACAGTCAAACTGTGAAGGGCCATACTGTAGTTCAAATGGCCTTTGCGAGTGTGGTCCAGTCAGCAATTCTCCCCGTTTTTTCCGACATCAGGTACCATGGTAGCACGTCGCGCGTCGAAGTGAACTGAGGCAAGTACCAATTTCTGAGGATCAGGAATGTCGTAGTACCGGAAGTATTGTTCGGCCTTAAAGAGCCATTTCAGCGCCTCCGTGCCATCAAAGTGAGGGAAATCGAGCTTGACCATGCGAGTTGTATGTGTGTAAGTAGAGACTGGTGGCGCGACTGGAATCGAAGACTGTATGGATGGAGTAGAGGCTGAAGTAATGTTATCCAGTCGTTGGTGAAGTTGATCGACTGAGTGTGCTAAGGATGTGATGAGGGAATGCAGCTGGTCAAGTTGTTCGAATCGTCCTTCTGCGTACGCCATGAATTCCGTCGTTTTCTTGATCTCTGCTTGCAGGTCTTTCATGCGTGTGTTTTCTGCCATTACTGGAGAAGAGATCAATGAAAGCACCAAATTGTAATGGTCGTTGCAAGTTTACAGAGTAACAAATGAAGAAAACGTATTGGTAGATATATATTGCTTCAACTCGAAAACGGTACAATGGAGAATTCACAAATACATCGTAATATTGCAGAAGATGACAGTAGAGAAATGCAGAAATGACGAACATCAAGAATTACAGAAAGGGAGGGAGAAGATAACAAAAAGCACAGAGAAATGATTCGAGAGAGAGAGAGAGAGTGCCAATAACCAATTCCACCCCCTTCTTGTGATGCACTCTATTTATATTCCCTCAGCTCCCTCTATTTCTCGCAGCGTCCGCGACTTCTTCTTTGTTCTTAGGCTTTTCTGATACGGACCATGCAGAAAGGAACCACAGCGAAGAGAGCCATGCAGGAAACAAACCACGGAATAATATAGCCCATGCAGGGAGCAAGGCCCAATCCATGGATGAGAGCGGAATGGAACCACGACGCAGCAGGCGTGAGAAGCGTACCACCTGGAAGCTGAGAGAATAAATAGATAATTCACGAGTGGGGAGGGTATGGAATGAGGAATATAGTGTCTTCCCCCTTGAGTGACTCTCTCTCTCTATGGGTAAGTTCAAATGTTGGGCTACACGAGGGTGTATAAAGCTGTCAGAGCTTCCCCCATCTAGTAATATTTGAACCTGAGTTCCTCTAACCATTCCTAGGAACCTGATGGTAGCCTTGCCTGGAGACCCCAAGTATGCATTAAGTGAAAGGTGATGGGTGGTTGTCTCTTCTTGCTCTGGCCCTTCTTCTAATGCCCCTAACTCTCTTTCTCCATCCCCTTCTTCACATTCAATCAACATATACTGCTTGTTTGGGCATCGATGCGCAGGTGTAAACTTGGCGTCGCAAGTGTAACATAGCCCTTTTTCCCTACGAATCATCATCTCCGCCGGTGTCATCCTTTTAATGGGGTTTACGGTTTTTCCAGCTGGGGTGGCTAGCAATGGCGGTAAACCCTGTTTCGTGCCTGATCCCGTCGTAAATGGGTTCCCAAAGGATCGCTGTCCCGTGCCAGCAGGATTGTTAAAGGATTTTGGTTTTGTTAGCCCAGAAGTCACATCTCCCTGAGTGAAGATTCTCGCCAATTCCACTGCTCGTTGTAAGTTGTTGGGGCATCTGGATACCACTTCCCTTTTTACTTCAGGTTCAAGCCACTAGTAAAACAATCAATTCTGGCTTCATCGGAAACACCCTCGGTTTTGTTGGTAAGTGATACAAACTGTCTGCAGTACTTCTCGACGCTGCCGGTCTGTGTTAATTTGAACAACTTCGATCTGGGTTGCTCTAGGAGCGAAGGCCCATATTCTGCTTCGATGGCTCTGGTTAACGAAGCCCAATCATAAACGGTACGTGATTTCTGCAGCATTTGGAACCAGGGTACTACGTCACCCTCCATGTTGATGGCCGCCAGTACTATTCGGCGTGGATTAGGGGTCTCATAGTATGAGAAATATTGCTCGGCTCGAAAAATCCAATTGGATGGATCGGTACCATCAAACCTTGGGAAGTCAATCTTCACCTGTTTGGTGAAGTGCGGCTGTTGGGGTCCACCCCCGGTGGTGATCATCTTCCCAAAGCTCGTAGTTAACAGCTGGCTTAAGTGCGCCACAGCGTCACTTTGGGCATGGTGATCCTTCATCAGCTCTTTCATGGTCAGTTCCATCTTCTCCACACGCGCATCTGGAGCCCTTGCCAAAGCTTCAATGGCTGCTTCAATACGATCCAATCTCACGTTCGTGTTGTTCACTTGTTCGTTCAACTGCTTGAAATCAGCTTGGAGGTCCTTGAATCTGGTTGACTCTGCCATCGCGCCTCTCAACGAAAGCACCAAATTGTTATGAATGATCTAAAGGATACTGACGAATTCGATACTTTACTGGTATGAATGTTTCAGCATGTAATAATCCAGAAAAACGGTTATAGTGGTCCCATAACACAGGCCCTCCGCGGGTGGTAACAGAAAGTCAGAAACCAAAGAAAAACATAATAGAGAGAGAGAGAGTCACTCAAGGGGGAAGACACTATATTCCTCATTCCATACCCTCCCCCACTCGTGAATTATCTATTTATTCTCTCAGCTTCCAGGTGGCACGCTTCTCACGCCTGCTGCATCGTGGTTCCATTCCGCTCTCATCCATGGATTGGGCCTTGCTCCCTGCATGGGCTATATTATTCCGTGGTTTGTTTCCTGCATGGCTCTCTTCGCTGTGGTTCCTTTCTGCATGGTCCGTATCATTTTTCCTCCACTGGGCCCCTACTCGTGGGCCTCTGCCTCGTTTGGAATGTTTGCTTCATTCTCTGTCCATGACAAGGTCTTTGGTAACACAACAAAACTTTAAAATTATTGCCATGCTTCATAAAAAAGGCATACAGCAAAAGTACAATTGCCTTTTTAAAATATCAGTTACACGATATTTTTTTTGGGCCCATCAAACTAACGATTCTATTAATAAAGATTTACCAAGTAAGGGACTTCTTAATCTGCTACGGTTTTGTCTGATTTCCCCAGCAACCTCACTTTCCCATTCATTACACTCTTTAAACAGGAGGAATAATAAAAGCAAACAATAAGATAAATGCTGAAACAGTTTTTTTTTAAAGTTACCCTCTTATTAATTGGTAGGAAAATGCTGAAACGTTCGTTTCTTTCGATGATGAATTGTTGATTCTAGCAAGAGGAAGTGTTTTAAAACTTACTGTTTAATACACAAAACCTCCGTTGATACCTTTCACTTCTTAATTTACGCTCATTTAATTTCTTTAAACTTCTTCCTCTGCCCTCTTTCTCTCTCTCTTTTCTATCTCAATTTATGAAGGAATTAATTTGGCGCCAGTTGAGGGAAATTAAACTGTCATTGAGAATCATAATCAAGAAGTTTAAGGATGCATATAAACATCGGTCTTTATCATTCTATTTCATTTGCGTTCATCTCTGTGAGTAATTGATTTTAAAACCTATATGTATAGTTGGATAATAAAATTTTTTACATCCAGTGTTTAATTTTAAGAGCAAAATCTACATATAGTTGGATAAAAAAAATGAAATTTGAATGTTTACTTCCGACAAGATATTAATCGATCGGTCTCTCCATATACTGATCTTTAATAAAAAATTCTTTTGGTTCAATTTTTTCATTAAAATAGATCATGCATTAATAAGACAAGGGATTACTCTATAAAACTTTGAAATTGATGTAGTTATGCAAACGAGACCTTTGCATATCATATGTGGTCCTACTCATATAATTGCGTTATATGAAAGACAGAAGAACACGAGTGCTGGTAGATAACCAACCCCCACTAGCACGACAAACCACAAAGTTTCACAAAAACAATTTTCAAAGTACGAAAATCTAAACCAGATGCTTTAATTACAGTGCATAATCAATTAGTATATGTGCTTGGCATTTAGCTGCTAGCTTTCTATACCCACTTGCATGGATGATCATTTAAGTAAATCTTGAAGCTGGTGACAAAAATTATCAATATAACTGGACTCAAAGTTGTTGCTGAGCAAGAGGTTTCTTAACACTCCTCACTGCTTCACAGACACTCTCTTTTGTGAAGAGTCCATCTTCTTCTCCTTTCTTCACTTCAACCCCAGCTCTGAAGCTTTGGCTAAGCATCCTTGCATTGAGAATTTGATCAGAAATGGTGGGTAATAATACTAACTGACATTGGCTGAGTAGTGCTTCTAACATAGAACCAGAACCACAGTGAGTAATGAGGCAACCCACAGATGGATGTTCCAATATTATCTGTTGCTGAACCCAACCTCCATATACTATTCCTCTTCCTCTAACCCTTTCCTCAAATCCCCCTGGAAGACTTGCCTCTACTGATTCATATCCTTCTGGAGCTCTCGCTGCTACAAAAAATGGCATCCCTATACCAGAGGGATGAGAAAACAGTAAATTTCTCAATAGAAAAGTATTAAAATTGTTGTATCTGATTACAGCTTATAAAAATGTTGTCAGACACATGAATTTGAGTAAACTCATGAGCTCAAATAATGCTTGTAAAGATTTACTTTTATCACTATATAGCTATTAAAAGTATATAATTAAGTATTAAAATATAAAAAGTGACAACAATTTGGTTTAAATACATTCAAATCTAAGTAATTGAAATTAAATAATCCATCAACATTTACAGTTTGTGATACTCAACAAAAAAAATTATGAAGTTCATATACAGAGTCATTAAACATGATCGAATAAAAAATGCTAGTACAAATTTAAGATCTAGTCGACACCATTTTGTAAGCTAAAATCACGAAAGTGGGAAACTGGTGAGTAAATTTGCGAATTCAACTCAGTTTGCAATTGGCACAATTTTAAAAATAAGTTGACACGATTTTATGACCTGAAACGCAAAAACAGTAAACTCAGTGGGTCAACTTGCAAGTTTTACTGACTTGAAATTGACTAAGCTCAAATAATTGATATTTTTTGGTCCAAAACAGAATGATCATAATATACACACACACAAATGTATATACCTGACTGCTCAAGACCCAACATCAGTTCTTGGAATTGACTAAGCTCTAATTTGCATTCGCTTCCAAATGCACAGTAAATAACAGAACGGTGCTTGAATCCTGCAAGCCAGTGATCCCATTTTGGCTCTTAAGTTGAGGTTTGTGGCTCTGGTATTACAGGTCCTGATAGCAAAATGCGTCTCCCCCACACTTTTTCTAAATAATCCACAAAAGGACCCTCCATTTCTTTGCAATTTTTGAACGCGACTATGTCTGATGAGCTCGCACCCCATTCAAGTCGATCAATGAAGCGGACACCATTTCCAAACTCCAACTTGAGTTCCTCAATGTTTTTTTCTTCATGCACGTGAAGCTTGATGTTAGCCAAACCAGCAGGGAACCCAGAAGGATTCTTACCACTTGCCTGATCATCACTACTTTGCGTTTCTCTGAATTTTGCTATAACAACTAAACCAATAACCCAGTACTGAACCGACCTGATTCCATGTCGTCGAGCTAGATCAGGCAGCCAGTATGCGAGATCAAAGAAAATAATGTTGGGTTTTAGTTGAATCTGGAGGTCCTCGATTTGTTTCTGGGTACAATCCATAGCATTCATGAGAATGGGTTGGTGAGATCGATCCACGTCTGAGCTTGTTTCTGCGCCTAGAGGAAGGCCTTCAACGTGAGGAACAGTGGTGGATATGAAGGTGATGAGATCAGGATGAAGGTTCAAATGCTGTAATTTGGATTGTATTCTTGTGGGGATGAAGATGGAGATTCTGTGTCCTCTCTGTTGGCCAATTTGTTTGAGAGTTGAATACACGGGGTTATGTGGCCAATAGCTAGCCAGAGATACATTGCTATGTGCATACGAGTTTCTTCCATGGCGTCTTTAGGTTGTTCTGAGAATAGTTTCTTGTGGCCTAATCCGAAATGACACAAGTTTATATAGTGTCATGGATCATGTGTGTGTGTGTGTGTCTAGACACACCACACACCTATGGATTGTTGTTAACTAGAGGCTAACTAGTAGAAGATCAAGTGAAGTGGTATAGTGTGAAGCCCTGGGATGTCGGTTCTCTCTTACAACTCTCATATAAAATATTTGTTTGGCTCAGCGTTTGTAGGCTTAAACACATGTTCAATAGTGTTTTTCGTAAAACGAGATAATATCATTCACATATTTATCTCAATTGACGTAAAAGTACTTCTATACCGCATTTCCAAATGAGGCTAAAGAGGAAGTTTTATAAGATTTGAGCTATTCAACTCAAATGATTAGTTTTTAATTCTGATTCTCCTAAACATTTGTACTTGTTACAAATATGAAACTTTTATAATTAGTTAATATTAATTTTTCGAAAGAGTATATCATTCAAAATCAAATTATTTGATGGTGATTGTAGATATGCTCATCATCTTATTGTTAAATACCAATGCAAATCGCTCAAAAAAAAAAGTTTTGCGGGGTTGGCAATATTGCTGATCGAGTACCAGAAAGTTTTGTGAAAACAAATTTCTTGTTAACTTGGAAAAAAATGTATAAAGGTCATTTTTAATTGAAAAGGTCGAATAATAAACTTACAATAAAAAAATCTATTTGATATAAAACTGAATCCCTGTAGAGCCTGTTTGGGAAAGCTTTTTTTCCCACATCATCATCACATTGCACATAATAAATTGAAATAAAACTCATTCCATGTACTTATCTCGAATTGCGTAAAATCACTTTTCCACATCTCTTCCAAACGGGTCCTATCTTTCCACTTTTTATTTATAAAATTTGCTTTAGTTTTGACTCAAGGGTCAAAGCCGAGTAGCCAGCATTCCAGCAATATCTTAGGTGCACGGCTCATTGGAATTATTCACTTTGTTCACTGGGTGCCTAGTTAAGGGTCTCATAATTGATTATAATCACAATATTAGTGTTTGGTTGATGGTTCTATAATTGATTCTATCAAAATAGGAGTGTTTCGTGGGTAGACCGTACCCGTCAAAACTGATTTTTTCCCCTTTAGCGATCCCAAACAGGCATATGTTCTGTTGTCATTGGATTTGATAGGAGACAAAAATTGTTCCCTTCAACTCAAATGGAGCCATCTGTTCAGTCGTGAACATAAAATTTTTGGCAAGCAGCAGTACTCTAAGAAAGAAAAAGTATGAAGTTGAAGAATCCATCTACACTCCAAGAATGTGATTCCTTTGCAATTTCCCTGGCTTGCCTTTCTCTGAAGAGGCCACCCCCCACCAGCTCAGAGCATCCTGAATAATGGATGAAGAATCAAAACTTTGCATCAGAATAACATATAAAGAAGCGAACGAAGTCATCACAAATACATCTTGGTGACGGCTGAAATAATAAACAAAGCCAATAAATTACTCTCCCTAAAAGTTGAAAAAACAAAGCCATATTTACATCCATTGTATGAAAAAAACTTTAGGTGCCCAAGAGGAGGAAAGTGGCACAATGAGCAGAAACATCAATAATTCTGCTCTCTTATCTGAGTCTCGCAGAACGGGTGTTAGAGCTTCTGGTTACCATATTCCCACCGATAGGAACTCCTTCGAGGTGCCTGCGTTCCCCCGGTCTCCTTCTACACGTACCATTTCTGTAAGTCCCATATTCCTTTTATTGTCTTAGAACTCGTGTGTTGAGGGAAATTGTACTTAGAAAAGATCATTCAAAAATTTGGACTGTGAGATATGTGAAATATCAAACTACTCTTTCAAATACCATTTGCCGCTAGGTTAAGACAGAGAGAAACTTATATTGAGCAGCTATAAAAGCAGAGTCCTCTTGTTCATAGTATCAGGATGTTGAATAATTATAGTTGTTAGCGACACTGAAATATTTGTAAATTTGTCATTTCCAGCCTCAGATGACACCAAGTCCACTGAATCCTCTGTGGTATATGGCAGATATAAGGCAAGCAGGGCTCTACAGCATACCTGAGTAATGCCAGATTTCACAAACTTGGAAAATAGCAAATGTCAAATGAGATTATTAGAGAATGAATTCTCTTCATCAAGTATTATACATTATATAACAAACAGACCACTTTACATTTAAGAAGATAATGGTATGTAGACTTGTTATAAATAAAGAGTCTGCAAATGCTCGTCAGTGGAATATGAAGTTTTGGGGTAATCTAATCATGAGATGATTAGTAATATAGAGTCTTATATTTCAAATTGATGACAGATGATTTTTTTTAGATACATAAATCGTTACCAGAGTAATAACCACTAACAAATTCATAACTAAATTACAACCACTACATACTAAAACATATTAAGAGTAATATAGATGCAGATGAAATTTGTGGTGTTTCGCACTAAATTTGGATTTTTCTCCAGAAGTGACTCTCACGAGGTGCCTGTGTTCTCCCAAGCTTCTTCAAGACATGCCACTCCTGTAAGTGCAATATTCTGTCTTTTCTGGGTACATTTTTTTCCCGTCTCAAGTGTTGAGGTAATATCCATCCATGGCCCATAGTATTGGTTTAAGAACCAAAACTTACATTAAGCAATTATAAAAAAATTCTTGTTGGATCATGTTCATAGCCTCAGAAATTTGAAGTACCATTGTCGTAAAGCTAAGATTTTGTACCGGGTTCAGACGACACCAAGTCCACAGAATCCTCCCTCGTATCTGGCGGATAGAAGGCATGCAGGACTCTACAGCACACCTGAGTAAGACCACCATTCACAAACTTACAAAAGCTCATTAGTAAATGGGATTACTAGAGCATGAAATTTCTTCTCTTAAATAACTAGAAACTGTACGGAACAAAATAGATCATTTTACATGTAGTAATTTCATATTATTTAGAAATCATATGGTCGTTCATGTGTATATGGTTAATACAAGCTCAACGTGAAGTAGCTTAAACTATTTTGGTACAAAAGACAAGGCGCAAGTGTGATTAATACAAAACTCTAGCATTAAATAACAGAGGAATATGAATGATTTGTCCATTACTATTCAATTTGCATAAGTTCAGACCATTATATTAAATTTGGGAATTTTCTGCTGTAGTGACTCTTCTGAGGTGCCAGTGTTATTCCGATCTTCTTACGGAGAAGCCACTTCTGCAAGTACAATATTTTTTCGTGGTTTCTTAGTAACTTAAAAAGTTGAGGAAAATTGCAAGCTATTAAAGAATTAGTCAGAAATTCAGACTACGAAACATTTGAATAGCACACTGTTCTTTGAAGATAATATTTACCCCAATTGATGCTGATTTAAAACAAATTATCCATAGCCCAGAGATTAATTATCTGAGCACCGAGAACTTACTTTCAGCAATAATAAAAGCAGAGTCTTGTTAAATCAATGTTCATAGTATCAGAAAGTTAAGCTATCAATATTGGAGACGCTAAGATATTTGTTTTTTCCTTCAGTATTTTCAGTATGAGAGAACATCAAATGTAATGAATCATCCTCAATTTCTGGAACACAGGTTAAATTTATAATGTTCATCCTTCTTATAGACGGCATAAATTAGTTCTGAATCTCGTATTAATATGTTATTTATTTGCATGAACTTGTGAATTTGAAGTTAGACGGGGGAAACACAGGTTGATTCACTAATCTTGAAGCAATTTACTGTTTTCCGGCACAACCGTACATGCTCAATGGAGATACAGGAATGGGATTCAACCCCAGGCTCAGAGAAACTCACCGGCATTCCGTTCCGCCTCCAATATCCGTACGCCAATCAGCCGCACAAGCTGCAACGGCGCTAGAAAATCCCACATCTAGAGCATTGAGCAAGCTGAAGAAAGAAATCTACGAATCGAACATTCCAACTTCAAAGATGCTGGCGAAGAAACTGAGCTTCTATTACAGAGATTCCAAAGGTGTGAACGCGTTGAAGGAGATGGAGAACAAGGAAAAGAACGAAGACGGAAAGAGTTGTGCGGTGTGCTTAGAGGATTTCGTTCCCAAACAGGAAGTAACGGTGACGC
Organism: Vachellia pachyceras; assembly: GCA_025593235.1. Classification (NCBI taxonomy): domain Eukaryota; kingdom Viridiplantae; phylum Streptophyta; class Magnoliopsida; order Fabales; family Fabaceae; genus Vachellia; species Vachellia pachyceras. Next base: position 4,984 of record JANTPZ010090430.1, on the reverse strand, counting down.
CTTGCAAGCACATGTTTCATGAGGATTGTATAATGCCATGGCTGAGAAGCCAAGGTCAGTGTCCGATCTGTAGATTTGTGATCCTCCAAAAAGAGAGGGAGAATCCGTTGCCGTTGAACGACGACGAAATTGGGACCAGTTACGTAATAGCAGGCGAGCTTATGTCCATTGTGAGGGCCATGGAAGAAGCCATCCGATTGGGACCCGAAACGCACTGATTTGCCGCCAAAAGGATCATTTCATATCAAAGGAAACAAGATTTGCCTACTTCTGGAAACAAGATTAGAGGTGGGAAAGTGACTTTTTTATGGAAGGACTTTTGAAAAAGGAATTTTGAATAGAAGTTAAAAGTATAATCTGATTTATGTTTGGATTAGCGGTGGGAAAATGACTTTTTTGAAAAAGGAGAAAGCGTTTGGATAAATATTGTAGAAGTAACTTTTGTTGCCAAATTATATAAAAAGACATAAATCTTATTAAATGTCACACATTCATATATATATATTATGTTAGTTATTTGTAATAATTTTGAGGAACAAGACAACGATAAAAATTAAAACAAAGAGTAAATGGAAATATATGTAAATTAAAAATAATGAAAAAGGAAATTTTTTTTAACTAACTACTAATACCACATAACTGGATAATACAGTTGTTCTACTAACTAATTAAATAACATATATAATTAATTGGATCACCAATGAAGTCCAACAACAAAACTCTTCTTAGTTGAAGAAAATTCTTTTTGTTAGAGATTTCCTGAACTTGCCCCTATGCTCCATTAAATTTTGAAAAACCCAGAAACAAATAAAATAGAACTTTCATTTTCAGTTATTTAAATCCCTAAAACGGTAATCAAATTTTTGATAAAAGCCCAGAAAAATTCAATCCACCCGATGACAAGGAAATGTGGAATAAAAATAAAAAGAAGATAGATGAAACAAATCGTCCTTCTTCTCTCACCTTAATTAATTGGACACAATAAAAAAATCCTCCTACAAAGGAATGGAAAAAATATTACTTTCAAATAAAAAATAAATCTTATTAAATAACACATATTTGTATATACTGTTTTATATAATGATACACCTAAGTATTTCATAATATATTTTATAATTAAATAATTTATTTAAATTTTTTAATATCGATAAAAAGTCAACTTACTCTTTTATTAATACTCTCTTGGCTATCTTCCCCCTTCTTTTTTTCCTTTTACACATTTTCTCTCTCTTCCTTTTGTCAAAAGCTACTTCTTCCTCTTTCTGCCTAAAAGTCACTTTTAGGTAGAAGCTCCTTTTTAAAAAAAGCATTACCAGACATTTTCAAAATGTTCCACCGTGCTTTTTGCCTCAAAAGCCACTTTTTTTACCTTCAACCGCCCAACCAAACATTGCCTATATTGGGTATTTGAATCAGGATTTGTCCATGGCATCATTTGATGGATCAGTGTGTGTTTATGTTGAGCAAAAATTCTGTACTGAAAATTTCTTCAAAGCTTTGACCAAAAGCTCTGTTACTTGCTTGTGTACAAATCTGATCCTTCCATGGCCACTGCATCACAATAACATTCTCAACCTGTTTAGCCACCAGCTTGAGATCCAAAGCTAAGGTATCCGCATGGGTGCTCTTATTAGTAGTTCAGTGACCCTGCATGTTCACCTACGTCAAGGCTTCTGCATAGTAATTCATCTTAGTCCAACTCGATTCGGGTCCCACCTGATCACTGTGACATCGACACGTTTTAAATATATATAATTTCAATTGTTCAAAAATGTATTTTATATTAAGTACACATTAAAATAATTTTTATTAAAATGAAAAGTAAAAAATTAATCAAGATCACCCAATTTATATCTCAACAATGCCATAAGATGACGCGCTACTCTAGTGGTAATATTAGGTTAAGGCTTTGTCAGTGTAAAAACATATTTACAAAAATCGGGATAATACTTATCTCATATATTTATCTCATTAAATGTAAATTATATTAGAAAATTTAAGTTCTATGGTTAGTTCAAAAAATTACAAATTTTGTTATGAGGTTTTCACTCAAGAATCATATATATCTAGACATTTTTTTGTATGGAATTAAAAATTCAAAAACCTTCGGATTCAAGAATTAACCCATCTTTGTTCCATAAAAAAATTGGAGAAGAAACTACCAAAATTTTAAGAAAATTGAATAAATAATTTTAACAATTTATTTTTTATTATAAATTTTGAATAAATAATGAAAGGGGAATTAAAATAAAAGACTAAAAGAAAATAATATTTATTATAAATTATCATTAAAATGGTAATTGTTTAGAAAGACTAAACTTAAAAATATAAATTTAAAATTACTAAATTTCTTATAACTAAACATTTTACATGATTTATTATATTTAAAATTAAAAATAATTGAAATTAAAATTAAGATTATCCATAATTCACATGTGACATGATCGCGTCCGTTTTTATTAATTTTTATTTCTCACCAAATTTTATATTCTTATAATCAGTATATCATTTAATTAATCAACATAACATTAAGTTACTTCATTCATATTATTAGTGCTACTATCAATCAAATTTCTCATAAAAATAAGAACATATTCATTTTATATCTTTTCATAATATAATAAATTATCTGTATTTTTAATTTTATTAACACTGTATGCTTTCTTTAATTCACATAAATTTTTCTAAATTAAAAATAAATCATATAAACCTTCATTTAATTATTCTAAAATGCTAGATTTCAGTTTTACTCTCTAAAGTTATATAAATTTTATGAAACTTATATCATATATAATAAATTATAAAAGATATTATGTTTTATTAAAATTATATAAATTTTTATTCTTAATTAAATTTTATGTTAAGTTTTAAAAGATAAATAATTTTAAAAAACTGAAAAAAGTGTAATTTTTTCCAAAAAATTAAGAAAAATTATATTTAATTTGGTAAAATTTGAAATTACATATTATTTCTAAAATATATTGCGTGAGAGAATGTAGTAGAGAATTATTAAAAAATATTTTTATTTTAATTATTTTAGATAATAACAATTTTTATGATGCTGTTATTTCTTCTGAATCATGCAATCTAATTTCCCCAGGAAACTCAGTCTAAAATATAAAATGATCGACTATTAGCCGACCGTGTTTATTACATGGCATGATGGCATCCGTTAGATGAAGTGAAGAGATTAGATCTGATTTACCAAATCGGCGCCTTTGAGAAATAAACCCATTCGTTTGGCCAAAAAAAAAAAAAACAGAGCGAGAGAAATAAACCCATTCGCGCGGTGTGTGAAATTGAGAGAGCCCGAGTTCGGTTCATAAAGCGCATTCGTGTTTCTCAACCCTGCAACCGCAAGAGAGATCGCTACTTGGGAAGCTTGGGTGTGAAATAGTCGCTGTAGAATCTCGGGGCAATGTCCAAACCTGTTCCGGTTGCTTTGGGCTGCGAACCAGTCGTGGGTTCCTTGACATCTTCGAGGAAGAAGGACTATAAGGTCACGAATCGCCTCCAAGAGGGCAAGCGCCCTTTGTACGCAGTTGTTTTCAACTTCATTGACTCCCGCTACTTCAACGTTTTTGCTACCGTCGGTGGCAATAGGGTTTGTGCTCTTTCTCTGTTTTGTTTCGGAGAAAATGTTCTGATTAATTGTCTGTGCGTTTTTCCTTTTCAAAATTTGAGTCTTTTCAGTTCTTACTTGCATATTTCTCTCGTTTGATGTGTACATTGGGCTTGTTTAGCATTCGTAGCATCTGGTGGATGGATTCATTTACTTTCAATGAAATTTTAGTTTTCATCTAAGCTGTGGAATTCATTGACAATTCAAAGTTATCTTAATTGGAGCTTTGGGATTTTCTCTTTCTGATCTGTCTCTGTATTGGTATCTGGTCTTCCATGTAGAATCGCTCACTGAATTCCAGTCATGGATTTTACCCTTAACTATCGTGCAGTCATTTCTTACTTGAAGGGAAAATTTTGAAACATTCTGAGTTATGACATTTCGATTTTGTTTAATGGCCTATTAGATTATTCACACACACGATGATGGATAGTGGATGCGTGGTGATGGCTTGGATTGATTGATTATGTTGTTGACGTAGGTAGCATGTTTAGAAAAAAGAAAATTCTGAAGAAATGTTTCATTTAGTGATAACTATGCATATGTTTTTGTTGCATCTTAGAGCTTTAATCATGCATTTCTAATTGAAAGCAGGTGAAATTGATTAGAGTTTGGCTCTTCAGATGTTGGGTCTTCAAAGTTGTGCTTTGCCATTTATGTTCTGTTTATATTCTCTAATATTATACAAATCGATACTCATTTATTTGATTTATTTTAAATATGTTGACTAAACACAAGTGGAACTAGTTTCTTGTCTCTTTCTAGTTAGTCAATTGTCAATCTTTTAAAAATTGTAGTAATCTGCCTTTTTTCAACCAATTAGGTTACTGTTTATCAATGTCTTGAAGGAGGAGTTATAGCTGTTTTGCAATCATACGTTGATGAAGATGTAAGTGAAGATTGCCATCATGCTGTCCTTTTTCTACTTAAAGTTTGACAAATTTTTGTGGAAGATTGATGCAATTTTAATTTGTTTTGTAGACCAGAAGGATGAGTCTTTTTACACTGTAAGTTGGGCATGTAACATTGATGGGAACCCATATGTAGTTGCTGGGGGATTCAATGGTTTAATCCGAGTAATTGATGCTGGCAGTGAGAAGATACACAAGGTATTGCAAGACATTCTAGTATTGTTTCTCTTTTTACCATAGTTGGCTACACTCATTTTCATGGTAATATTGATGGTATTTGGTCTTGTCTATTTGAAGTAGAGGAACCAGATTATTGTAAGATTTTCATTTTCCATGTAGGATGTTAGTTAAATTTTTTTCCTAACAGTCTTTTGATTTTACGAATTTAAATGATTTCAGATATCTTGATCATTGAAAATATTTTATTTTTTAACTTTCCCATGACGTGATG
>JANTPZ010090429.1:0-34757 GCA_025593235.1 Vachellia pachyceras | reverse complement strand
ATATTGCATTATCATCTGAAAATGCTACTGTATGTTAGCGGTATGTTTTCTGTATTGCAGAATGTTAGCTGGCGTTTGTTATTCCATTTTCTGTATTGTATTATCGTCTGAAAATGCTGCTGTATCTTAGATGTATTTTTCTGTATTGCATTACCTACAGAATGTTAGCTGGCACCCGCTAGTTTTTTACTCCATTTTCTGTACTGCATCATCATCTGAACATGCTACTATAATCTCCCTATAAATTGGCCTTTTGCCCTGAGCAATACATGAGAAGTTTTACAAAGCAAATGCTTGAGGAGATACTCCTGGGCTATCTAAGTTAGATAAGTGAGATACTTACTTGTTCTCCTTAGATAGAGTATTACTACTTTATGTTTCCCCCTGTTTATCTCCCAAAGCTAGATGTTTTTATACCTTTAACGGGTATTCACCAGGTACTTTGTGAAGGAAAAATCAGGGAAAAAGAAGTCAGCTGTATCATATTGGAGTCTTCTAATAGCATATCAGCCTTGCATCAAAGAGACATGACATTGTTTCTTGGCAAGGGAACCCTAGAATTATACTATGTGGATGAGGAATTCGTCATTCTAGAGGACATAAAGTATACTATTAGTGGGTGGTACTCATCTTTATTCAAGGAAATTAAAGAAAATGATTGGAAGAAATGCATTGATATGCATTTGAAGAAATTTTTAAAGTAAGCATAACACTTTCTATGTAGGTATATTTTGTAAGTTAATAAGCATATTTTGTAATCCTTTTTTGTTTGTTTTTTAGGGGGTTCATCAAATCCCTTATAAAGCTTTATCCTAACCATTGTCATGGCAACTTGAAAAATGGCCTAGCTGTGATGGAAAATGGTGAAGGCAGGATGTACAACATGAAGTATCCTGGTATGCATTAGATAACTCATTTCTTTATTTTGATTCTATGCTTTTTAAATCTATTTTTTTTTTGGGCAGGAAATAAAGACTACCCAAAGGATTTGGAACAGCTGGCGAGTATTATGGACTTCATATCAAGATCGTGTCCTAGTTCATCGGGTTTTATAGATGAATTTACGCTGCATGTATCAAAGGAAAGGTTGTTGGATCATTATCGAAGTAGATGTTCTGAAGAATTTGCTGATTTTATGGTGCATATGAGGTTAATAATCCAAAAGTAAGCTTCTACAGCTTTTATTCTATCGCTATTGTTTGTTTGCATGAGAAAAATGAGCAAGGGATTTCTTTTGCTTTCCTCCTCGGCTTTTTCACTGTCAAGGCTCTCCCAAAGCCTTGACAGTTCCATATAATGTAACTAATGGTTCTATGGTGGCTGTTCGAGGCCAGCCACCATCAGCTTTAACTACCATCATTACTTCCTTCTCAGTACCAGCTGTAGAAATATCAGTTTCAGTCATCATTTTGCTGTGAAACGTTAATTCACTATGCTTCACCTTAAATTCGCTCTCCTTTTCAGTCTCCTATTCAATAGTCTGACTATTCTCCTTCCTTCCAACCTTTGATTATCTTGCTTTATTAGTCTATTAGGTACCCAGGCAACTTGAGAACCCTACCCAAAAAGCTTGCTTTATTAAGCCCTTGGCTCCCCTCCCCAACAGCTAGCTTTTGGGGCAGGGTTCTCCAAATTGCTTGGTTGCCTGTCGTAATCCTTTGTTAACAATACATTCAAAGGACAACTTCCTATACTTACATTCAACTTATCTTCTTCTTCCAAGCCTCCTGTCAGCACAATCCTTTTAAGTTTTAACCCCAAAGTTACCTTTGACGCGGGGGATATTTCTTGTTTTTTTTTCCGTTTAAAGAAGTGTATGTTCTTGTTTTTGCAGAAAGATAGAGTTTTTCGCTTCTTTGTATCCCGTATTTTTGTGGTCATCCGAAGAACGATATCGATTTATGGAAGACATTCATGATCTTTTTTGGAAAGAGAAGTGGTCCCACTTGGTGAGATATTTTAATGTATTCTTTGATGGTGAATGGGAGTGGTGGAACAATATTCCACCTGCAGGAGGATTTAAAGAAACCTATTATTACGGGGTGGATGTTGATGGTGGGAAAGCTTCTTATCTCAAACATCCAGTGGAGTCAATTAGATTCTGGATGAACTGTCGTAATCACTACAACGATAGTTATTTGAGACCTGAAGATATTGTAAGTATTCCATCAAAGATTTAAAACTGTTTACTGCTATTTGGTTTGTGCTGACTGCTAATTGAACATTCTTCTTGTTTTTCCTTGTTCTAGTTGTCTGCCAGAGAAATTGAGCTCAAGTTGGAGGAAACTTTTGGGATATGTGGCGCTGTATCTAGAGCCACTTGTTCGTTCGTCATCAATGAAGGGAATTCAAAACCCAGGTTTTCCACTACATATCCGTGAGTAATTTTTGATTTGTGGCTTTAGATTTTTCTTTTATAATGATTGGTTGCTTATTGAATATTTTATTTTTTTATAGGGTGTTCTGGCAAAAATTGACGACAATTATATGTGAGAATCCCCCCCCCCAAAACAAAATAGTAGATTAATAGAACTGCTGTGTTAAATGAATGACCGTTTTTTATGATTTTGCTTCAATTTTCTTTCTTACAGGGAGGTTCTCCAAATGTTGATTGGGACTTGGAGCCTCAACATTTTGAGCAGGTACTTGTTGGATGGATGAAAAGAGCCATTGAGATGGAATCTTGGCTTGGCAGCTTCTCTCTTATCATGTCATGTCCCCTAGCTTAGCATAGAATGAAACACCAGATGGTAGGGTGAGAGATCGTAATATATTCAACAGATTTTATGCTTTTCTTGAGAAAGAGCTGTGCAAACAAGAACCTAATGACAAGAAATATTCTGTGCTTGATTCAACAGATTTTATGCTTTGCTTTATTCAACTTGTTTTAACATGCATATGTCATTCTTTGGTCTCTAGGATTGGCTTATTTAGGATTATTTTGGATTTTATTATTTGTCTTCATGTTATCTTTTGAGATCTAACAGATTTAGATTAGATGTTATTATCTTGAATAATTATACCTAGGGTTCTTTAAATAGCCCTGACGTCTTCTGAATTGTTAGGCCTTTTTGATGAATTGAAGTAAGTTGAGGATTTTTGTGTTCACTCGCTTCCTCAATTTCGTCTACTTCCTCCCATCTGTTTATCCCTCCCTTCTTTCTCCTCTCGGCCTCCCTTTTCCCTGTTTCTTTTTTTTTTTTGCCAAACCCTTTTCCCTGTTTCAATCAACTAGCCTAGCCTACTTGCGACCAAAACACTTATTTAACCTAGCTATCACATATTTACACTGTTCCAACAACTTCGTAGGCCAAGTTAGCTGTAGTTATAAAATCTACTGGTTGGTGATTTCTACTGTATAAATATATTTATATTTGAAGAATCAACAACAACGCTATTTGAGGATGGGGCAACAAGAATCTGAAGAGCTCGGTTGGGAAAAAATAATGAGTCGGAATTGTGTGAAATTTTGGAAAATTTGATAAGATTCGGGGGCTTGCACTTGATATTTAAAAGAATTAAAACTGTTTGATGATTTTTTTTTTGGTGCTGACAGAACCAACCTCAGGGCAGTGGTGTATAAACTTTTTAGCCACAGAACAAGAAAGTGAAAATGGCTTGAATCACATGGTATTACCGTAATTCAAGTGCTTCACATTCACATGGGTGATATTGGGGTGAAATCATACTCTGAAGGTGCTAAGGGGATATAAAAAATCCTATGCTTCAGGAAAACAAGGTCCTATGAGTGAATGTGGTTAATTTATATCTAAAAAACAGCAATGGTAATGGGTCAGCCATGGACATTAGCATCTCACGCATGACGGTCATTTTTCAAATGAAGAGGAAAGAATGATCTTTTTGAAAATTGTTAAAAGGATTGGTGATTTTCGCTATTCAAAATCTAGAGTTTTCTTTTCTCACAACTTGGGTGAGAACCTTGATGATTTCGTGAATTAAGATTTTTCATGTCATTATTTTTGCCATCCCCAAATACTTATACCTCACTTGTAACTCAGAAACTGGCTTCATGTCATTATTTTTGTCATCCCCCAATACTTATACCTCACTTGTAACTCAGAAACTGGCCGGAGATAAATCCTATCGATTTAGAATTTTGAGATCTTGTAAAATTACATAATTTACGTAACTATTTTTTTATAAAAAAATCTTTTTGCCGTTAGCCAACTACTAAACAACACGGTTCTCGGGCATGCATGTTTAATATATCCCATTAATTGTTTTTGTTTTTTAATTTTAAGAAACATATTGATATCTTTTTGGTTTTTGAAAACAATTATAAGAAACAAGACGTTGCCAAACAAGTTCTTTTTTTTAAAACAAGGAAATAAGCAAGCCGATATCTCATCCCTAATCTCTACCTTTTGGGGATAATCGAAATGTGGATCCTTGATAAGGGTAGCGGCGACCAGCGGTTCCGAGCACGGCCCGCTCGTTCTCGATTCTCTGGCACGCGGAAGAAGCCCTAACTCCCTCTCGCCATTCGCCACGGTTAGTTGGTCAGCTTCTTCTCTTCTTGCCGCTCTCACTCACTCAGTCCGATAATATCGTTCTTAAGGTTCGTGATTCGTGTTCCATCTTGCCTTCCGATTTGTGATCGAGATCCGCCTTTGGGTTGTTCTTCCTTTTTGGCTGTGCATAATTATTAGGTGTGGTTTTTTCTTGGAATTATATTCGTTCGCATGTGGGGCTAAATTATTTTAATCTGAATGGCTTTTTTTTTTGTTGGCTAATACGTTGGTGACTTTAATTGAAATCAGAATTGACGCCTTCGGGGCAAAATAGATTTATACTGTATACCGGGTGAAGTTCCAGTTTTTCAGATATTTTGATTTTGATCTGGGTAACTACTTCTGCAAAACTTACCGGAAGTCCAGCCTTATCCATTGTTTATTATTCATGATGTAATGTTTATAGTTAATTTTGAGTTTTGCCACACCTATATTACATAGATTTGGTATTAACGGTTCAAATGCTGTAGCTTCTTAAGTTTTATTCTTCTGGTATTACCCCTTTTCTTTATCCTTATAATCTTTAGAATTTTTGGAATTTCATTTGTTTAATTTATAGGATTAAATGGAAAGATCAGTTTTGTGAAGTTTTGGTCAAATTAGAAGAGCACTGGTGGATAGATATCAATCTTCACTCCTGCTTACGTTTCCTGCTAGTGGAGTTTCATCGTTCCTTCTCTTCTGCACACGTCTTTCAATCGATTCTTCTTTTCTTTACATGTCTGCTCAGAGTGAGTTTATTTTATATTGATATGCTAGTTGCCCTTCCTTGTGTTGTCAAGGTATATTCATCTAATGCTGAATCAGGTTGAACATTTATTATAAGCTTTATTTTTTTTAATTATTTGGTTAATCTCTTCTTTCATAATTTAGTCCCTTTTTTGGCTTAATTGTTATAGTTGTTCCAGCTGCATCATCATCAAGAGAGAAGAACAGGGAAAGGGATGGAGAAGTTGATTTATGTTCACCTTCTCAAGTTGGGAAGACGTGAAGACGGTTCAATCATTTCAAAAGAAGCTTCAGTCGCAGGTTCAACAAACGATTGGTATTTGATCAAACAAAGTGAAGTTGGTGATGGTGTTGAATTGAAGCGGGTTTTTGAGGATGCAAGTCCACCAAATCACCAAGGTCCTGCCCTTTGGGACGCCAAGTGCCAAGTGATTGGTTCCTGCATATATGTGATCGGTGGGTTCATATACGGGGGTGGCTGGCCGTATTATCTCAGTGATGTGGGCTCCGATATGATACATTTTCTAGACACCCGTAATCCAAAAGATGGTTGGAGGACTTGCCATACTTTTCCATTCATACTCTGTTCTTGCCAATCTGCTGTGGTGGACGATCAGTGGCTGTATATCCTTATTGGTAATCCCTGTGATGACGATGCTCAGGATGCTTGGGGTTATGCTGTCAATGTTAAGGACAGCAAACAAGTAAGAAAGATCACCACACCTGGTATTTCGGGTGGTTTCCCAGCTTTTGCTACTAGTTTATCCCCGGGCACACTTGTTGTCTGTATGTTTGAAGAAAACACTTGGTACCAACTAGATTGCGAGAATGGCACCTGGACTGTCTATCTGGAGGACCCACCTTACCCTTCAGAATGGTATCGTCTCTGCAGCACTGCTGTGGATGATGGCATTCTTTACATTTATGATAATTATTCCAACATGCGATTGATTTCCTACGATATTCGCAACAAAAAGGAACTTTATGCTGTGGACATTCCTGATTCCTTTTGGTTTGGTCATGAAGGTGATGTTCATTTCATTGTCCTTTCTAAGCATAGGTTCTGCATTATAAGGGATTTGGGTAGCAGTCGTAATCGACTCCGCATTTCTTACACAAGATTCTCGGTGTCCTGTGATATTGCTAAGCCCTCTGTTGATGTTGAGGAGAAGCAGATTTTCCATGCTGTTGGTCGCACCATTGCGAGTGCTGTGGCAGTGTAAGCATGTTGACCTAAATTTGACGTTCACCCAGAAATATATTTTTGAATTTCCTTTTACTTCATGTCTGCATTCTCCCTTTTGTTTCTATGCTCAATGTTGACTGATCTTATGATCCATATTGTTTACTGTGATCCACATTCAGATGAGGCGAACAGCTCGATCTCCAATAGATATTCCGCTCATGTGTAATGGGAGGGATTCGGATGAGAGGTGTGGAAAACCGCATGAACCTGTCTGCGAAGAAGCATTGTAAAAAGAAGTTTGCAGACTGGCAAACTTAAGTTGTTAATGCATTCCTTTTACTTTTGGAGCTTCTTGGCTTATTTTGTCATGCCATCGGCAGCAATTTTTAAAATCCTTGCAAATGGCTTGAAAAATCAACGTGTTCAAGAAAAGATAAGATGAAAACAAACAAATGGAGTTGTTTTTTTTTCCGGTTTTTTATCATAGAGTCCACGTAGCAATAGGGATAAATGATTTTTTTTGCCTAAAGTTTTCGGGAAGGACCTCTAGGGATTCTGTAGGGTGGTTAATTTTCTGGTAAAAAGAAAGGGAAAGAGAAATGGGGTGTTTACTTGCGTTCCCTTACAAACTGTTGCGCTTCATTTGAATCCCGTGTAGAAATTTCAAGGCGAACAAAAGCCGGTTGGTGCAAAATTATTATCGCTTTTTTCGGGATGATCTACATCTTCAGCCCCTCAAAAAGAATCGTCCTCTCAGCTTTTGTCTCCCTCCTTACCTCCTTCTCCAAGCTTTCTCGCGCCATCTTCTTAATCACTCAATTCAATAACTTCAATATAAAAGTGCAGTTAGAGACAAATTCTTAGAGAAATCTTATTAATATTCTCTCTCAAGTTAACTTGAAGAACTAAAAAAAAATTGATTTTGGCTTATATGTACATGTGGTCTGTGCAGGTGCAGTAATAGGATTATATACATATATATTTTGTATATATTCAAACCCTGCATTATATACTGAAATGGAACAGAGAATTATGGGTGGTCCAGTATACAAAGTCCATTTATTCACCTAAAATAAGAACCGATACATCTAGGAAACCATAATTCAGGAACCGTATAATAAAATAAGTTAGTCCATGAGGTGTAAGTGTAGAAATTAAGGACAGAAAGAGATCAGCATTAAAATTGAAATTAAAACTGATCCTATGTAAGCTTTAAACCTTGACGAGAAAGCCAAAACGATGATGACTCCTTTCTCTCATGTTTAAATGTGACACTAGAGCTGCTCATTGGTGTGGTTGGGTCACTGCATTCTCCTCCTGCTCTTTCTGATTTAAAGGACCCACATAAATTCAGCTTACTGCTTAACTCAACCACATGATGTCTTGCTTTCTTTTTCTTCTTCTGATAAGTCTCATTGTTGCATCCTCCTATACTTAGTGTCAAGTCCAATTCTATTTCTTCATCAGTGTAGGCACTAGGCCCTGCTACACATCCTCCTGTTAATGTGCCTTCTTCTTCTGCAGGCATTTCAAGATCAAAACCTCTTGTTGGCATTTTGGTGATTATTGCGTCTTCTGCCGAGCAGGTTCCAATACTTTTGTCCCTTGAACACAGATCTTCTTTCATACTACGAGCTTGCAGATCCCCCATAGTTTCTTCTATTTGATTTCCTTCTTCAGATCATCCATCACAACTTTTGCACTCTGAATACTCTGTGGAGCTCTTCAACCTGCATTTTTCCTTTTGTTAAGATATCGTTTCATTCAAGTTATGCATAGGCCTTCACTTGACAGTTTCAACTCTCTATATTGATTTTTTTACTGAGATATCGCTATAGAAAAAAGTTCAGTAGAATTGTTATTTGTCAAATTCTACAACTAATTTTAGGACCTTATTAGTATCAATCTATAAGTGCCCTTGTAAATAATTTTTGAGCTCGAAGGCATATCATGAACTTAATGAGTTCCAAGATCTAACTCACCCAAACTTTTAAGGACTAAAGAAGGCTGGACCAATCTGTACCTTTTGACCTTTAAGGGATTCTCAATGTCCAAGTGGTTGAGAATTCAAATTGAGAATAGCACCTTGACAAATCCAAATTATAGTTATAATACTCAAAATGGCTAAAAACTGGAAGCATCGAATATTTAATAGAAGCATTTTGATTTACAAAATGTAGCTTAAATAATCATAAAAGGCCAAGAATTAAAGAAAGAAGCATGTTAGATACACTGATCCTAAATCATTTTGGTAGAAGTAACATGGAAAGTAACAAAAATCGAAAGCCTCAAAATTAAACAAAAAGACCATAGGACAGACATTTGCTTGACTCTATATGACTATGCATGTAGGATTTTGAGGATACCTGGAGTTTGAAGACATCTTCATGCATCTGCATTGTCTTTCTGATGAATTCTAGGTTGTTTGTGTCAACCATTCTCTCTATGGAAAATTGCAGTGTTTTGGTTCCAATTTGATCACCCTTATTATTATTGTTGCTGCTGCTGCTCCTGCTCCTCAAACCTTTGCTCCGTCATTTTCCCACGCATCCGCACTCTTCAAACTTAAATTATTGTTGCTGTCTACTGAGGTTGCTGATAGAAGATTTATGGAATAGTCAACTTTGGTCCCCATGCCTGAACAATAAAAATGCAGACTTGTTAAGCTCTTTCCCAACATCATCACGTTTTCGCCTGTCCACTTTTTGATGCCTCATAGATTGAAAGGGGAAATTTTACTTTTATGGTACAAACGCTAGAAAAAGTGTAGATGAGAAAACCAGACCAAACAATTCTCCTTTCTCTGTTTTTCATGTTACTCTCTCAATGGGGTTATGATCTTGAAAGTCTACAATGTGAAACGTAAGCAGAGACTTTATCTAACCAAAAGTTTAAAGACTAACCAAAACTCAAAACTCAAATCGCACGAATATTAGGACCCAAACTAACATACAATTATACCAAAAAGAGGAGTCCTATCACCTATGCATGCCTTTCATCGTACTGTGTCTTGTGTTTCTTCGATGAGCAGAAACTAGAAATAACACATGTTGGAATTTGAAACTTGATTCCTTAGAATAGGTAATAATTAGGCTTGCGTGTTCAGCTTATCCTTGTTTCAGCTAAAAAAAAGTAATGATACAAAGTTTGTCCTGTGAATGAATGATTATCCAAAAGTGAATTAGGAGGAGGGGACAAAGAGAATTCGCATTGAAACATTCAAAAGACTAATCAAACATTGCCGGGGAACACATAAGAAACAAGGAATCAATCTGGACGTTAGGCTTAGCCAAAAAAGTAGCAGCCTTTAGCTTCTGCATCTAAAAACTAGCCTCAGATATTTTTTTTTAAAAAATTTCAACTTCTTGTTCCTTATATAAAGTTTAAACCTTTCAAAGGACTCTCGACCTCCGCTGAAGAAGCAAAAGAAGGGGAAAAAACGAGAGAGAGAGACTGAATAAACATAACAGAGCAAGAAAGAATTACAGCGTGAAACTTTTTTCATAACTGAGATAAGAAAGAGCAACAAAATTGGAGGTTTCTGTGATGAATCTCATTGAACATCTTCGTTTTCTAAGGAATTGCTTGTACCCATAAGTCAGAGTGTATTTAACAGAAACAAGCCTATATATAGAGAGAGAGAGAGAGAGAGAGGTAGGGAAAAACAGGGGAGGTATAGGTTATGAGCTATTCTGTGGAAGAATCAGTAGAGAGAGAAGGACGGATTATTCCCAGAAGTGCAGATGATGATGGAGTTGAAGAAGTAAAGCTCAGAGACAGCAGAAAATCTCTTGGCAGTACAATAGCATTCCATTGTTCTCTTTGTAAACAAGAAAGCTACCAGCTCTGAATTAAAAAGAATAAGCAAAACAGAGGAATCATGGGGTTCAATAATTCAGGCTTGACAGGCTGTGATAGGCGGAGGCAGGGAACAAATAAAAAATTGATTTTTTTTTAAAAAGCTGGAGGAGCAATGTGTTTGTATTTGAGTGAACAAGTGCCTGTTACCTGTGTGATACTATAGAGAGAGAGAGAAGAGAGTGACAGAGAGACATCTTATTTAGTACTTGTTATATATATATGTGTGTGTATGTATGTATATGTTTATGTAGTATAGGTAATGTTGTGTTTTGTTTTGTTACTTTGTATGCGGTGGTGCTTCACTGCAATAGTGTAACGTCTGGGAAAGGCTGGGGACCACAGAGTTTTATTTTATATGCATTTTTTCTATTTTGCCTTGGAAAATACAGTTATAATCAAGATATAGAAAATCGGATCGAAATGAGATGGGGTCAGACAGCTTAGGAATAAAAAATTAAAAAATAAATATTATCACACATTGATATAATCAAACCATTTAAAATTAAAATTTTCAAAAATTAATTTGTAAATTCTATTATTAACAAGCAACAATTATCAAACTAATCATATGTTTATAACTTATCTATTATATAACATTATTTATATTTTTTGAAATATTCATCCTAATAAAATATTAAAATTTATATATTATAAGGTGTTATATTTTTATTTTTAACTTACAAATTTAAAATTTTAAAATAATTCATCCTTTTTAAAAAATAATTAAAAAGAATGAGTAAATGTAGACGCGACAGTGGGTCTTGTAGAGAAGAGGTTTTGCTTTTTATTTTTTTACCTTTTAAATTTAAAAAATTTATTTTACTTTTTTAAGAAAAATGAAAGTTTAAAAAAGTAACCCAGTTGATCTACCCAATGAAACAGGTCGATCCGGTTGCATCAGGTTGACCCTCCGGGATCAGAACACAACCTGGACTGGACTGAAAACCAGCGATCCAAACGATCAAATCCGAGTTGCTGTACCATAGTTATAATTGATACAAAGGATACTTCAAAAAATGTTTAGGGCGTACCGCGTATTGCTTACTCTTGGAAATATTTAAACCATAGAAACTTGTTTGTCTTTCTTAAAAGCATACATTGGTCCTTCAAAAAAAAATATAATTACATTATTTTTAAATAATATTTTTTTGGAAACATAACTTATTATTTACTAATTAATCAAATGTATGCTTTATACTTGTTATAGAATTATGTAGGTTTTAGTCATTTAATTCTGTGTAAAATAAAAGTGATTGTAACTTTTGTCTGTTTCATTACCGTAAGGAAGAGTACATTTTTAAGGCATATATAGAAATTGAACGTGAATGCTCCACAATTTTAAATTAAACTTGACCTATTATGCTTCTTCTCCTTCTTTTTATAAGTTCAACATCTCTGGCACTTGATTATTACTCTCTTTCAGTTTTATATATAAGATACAGATAATTAAATTACCTAAATTAAAAGGTTGGTTAAAATTAGTTAAAAACAATAAATTTGTGTTATTTAGGAATCCGTTGAGAGGATAATTTTACACAAACTGATATGAATACGTGAAAGAAATTTTGTTTCGACTTATATGCGACTTGATTTAAACATGATAAACAAAAAGGCATGTTGTTTTTAAAAATACGTAAAGAGAATGTGGAAGAAAAAATGAGTAGACAAAATAGGTAAGGGAGATCTGACTAATTATTAGTACAATGATATGGCAATCTGTCGCCCTAGGAGTAAAGTATTAAAAAAGCGATGAGAGTGAAGGAAGGCAATGGCGATGATGGTGACGAAGAGTAAGGAAGCGGTGTACGACAGGAGTTCGGCACGTTCCAAAGCAAAAGAAAGGCAGCACAGAACAGAGAGACGCAGGGGCAGACGAACATGGAGTTTCGCTTTTTCTGCAAAGAAAAGTTGCTGGGTCTGGGGTTCAGGGTTTTAAGAGATCAATTGTGTGGAATTCATTTTCCCGACAGCACATGTAAAATAAGATAAAATTATCTTGAAATCTGTAAAAACATCTTGAAATCCATAAAAATCATATTGAAATCTGTAAAACCATATCAAAATTCCATAAAATGACTTTAAAAGCTGTAACTCCTTTCTCCCAATTTTCGAACACACACCATGTCGGCCATGTTATAATCAGCACTTAAACATTTTGAAATAACATGTAGATCCTTCAGCTCCTCTACAATGTTGTGCTCATCTTGTTGGCAGCAACATCTGCAAGTAAAAGAGTTGCAGCATAACTCTTAGATTACTGGAAAATAATAACAATGTTTAAAAAATAACAAGTCCAAGTCGCGCCCGAGGATACTATCATAAAGAGTTATTCCGCCATAAGTTGGCAACCCCCAAGATTAAACGAACTCTTCTTGTCGTAGTAAGATAGCAGAACAACAGAAAATAAAGAGCAGGAAGCAAAGAGGAAGAGAAGAGAAAAGCTCTGAAACTTAGTCAAAAGTTTGGTGCATCTTCGTCAATAGTAGAGCATGGTATTCATAGGTCCTACATGATAAGGCTTTTAATGTTCCAAGTAATGTGACTTCTTTGTCTTCATTGTTTCAAACAACAACGTGGGACTTCCTTTCCCTTCTGACACACACCTACGCGGAATTCCAACAGGCCATGGACGCGATGAACGGATGGAAGGAATAATATTTCGCAAAGATGGACGGCAAACACGCAGAGAAGAATGATGTTGATGAAGGTGAGAGGAAGAACGTGAAGGACGAAGGGTGCGTGACGAGACAGTGGAGAGACACCGGGAAACTAACCACGTTGAAGCTGACGAGTGAGGAGTGTGAAACATGGTGCAGGCCGTATAGAAACTCTTACTTGTGAAACTCCTGGGGTAAACGCTGATTGTGGGGTTCATGAGACAAAGGATGGAGCGCATGTGGAGTCAAAAGCCTATCAGAGTGACGCCTTTGAACAACGGGTATTTTGTTTTATCCTTCTCCAGTCAGGAGGACAGAGACTTTGCGCTACAAGAGGGACTGTGGATGATAGCATATCATTATCTCTTGCTACAACGATGGAGGCCAAACTTCAACCCATGGAAAGCAGATCATTAAAAGCACATTGCAGCATAGATTATAATCCCGAATCTTCCAATGGAATTATATAACGTAGAATCTCTCCGCAGGATTGGTAACCTCATGGTAAAGACCTTAAAAAAATAGGTCGAACGACGGTGTTCTCAGATAAAGGTGGCTTTGCAAGAATTTGCAATGAAATCGATCTGCAAAGATCACTATTACCAGCTTTTATGCACGTGGGAGAAAAAACACAGGATTGAATATGAAGGACTCCACCAAGTTTTTTTTATTGTGGGACATATGGACACCATATGGGACTTTGCCCAGAGAAGGAAGCTTCGAAAGGAGCTGTAAACGTAATGACACCAGAAGAGAGTGTTGCCGACGGCTCAGCGTTACCGGAATCACAAACAAACGTTGATGTGGAGAAACGAGGGGGCAAGATTTTTGGACCATCAATGCTAGTGCAGCGTGATTTCAGCAAGCGCGTATAATTCTAAGGGATTGATACCTAATAAAAATCCCATGGTCTTCTGAGGATACCAAACGTGATAAAGGGGATTATCATAGAGTAGACAGGTGTCGAAGGGTTGCCAACCGAAAGTTTATGGATGGCATTGGAAATTTAACAGATAGAAAATGGGTTAGAGTGGGTTCTAATAGAAAGGTTGGATAAGGAATGCAAGGAGTATTATAGACACTAATAAACAGGTGACGAAGAAGCTCAAAAGCGTCAATCTAAAGGGAAGCTTGGTTGTCGATCGTCATGAGAAATGGAAACCACCACCATCGGGATGGTTGAAATTAAATGTGGACGGCGCATTCTCCGGTAGGGGCCGAGGAGGATGGGGAGGAATTATGAGTAGTGAGATGGGGAAGCTACTCTATGGGTTCATGCACCAAGGGATTGAAGGGAATAGTCTATCCACTGAGATCTGGGCAATCATGCTTGGGTTGAAAACATCTTGGGATCAGGGGATACGTAAATTGATTCTTGGAATTGATTCAACAGAGGCTGTGCGTCTGATAAGAGGGGCTCGAGTATCTGACCACCCGGGTGCGCAAAAGTCTCACGGAAGTGAAGGAGTTGATGGGTAGAAAGTGGGTGGTGGAACTGCATCACGCACCGCAGGAATCAAACAAGGTGGCTGATCATTTAGCAAAGGAGGCGCTCCATGCCAACGACGAACTGAGATCTATGCTTCAGCAAGAATACAGAGAGGTATAACTTTTTTTTAAAAACATTACTTTTTCTTACGATTTTAAATCCACAAGTATTTTTTTTAAAAAATATTTTTTCTTGTGGATTTTGAATCCCACAGGTAATTACCTGGGAAAATTTTTCGCAGGAAAAATTAGCAAGTATAACTTCATTTTTTTTTACTAGTGTTTGGTATCATATGTAGTGAATTCCCATTATATTAAAATACATGGATATTAACTAAATTCAATTTTATTTGAGAAAATAGTGAACATCCACCTTTGGAAGTGATAAACAGTGATATTGTGAATAGGAGTTTATTACTATGAAGTTGGTTGGAACTGGGGCCTAAGTTGTTAAAAGTTTAGCAAATACTTTAGTGTAAAACATGTGCTTAGTGTTAATGAGTTATGATTGCCAATGGTAATAACCATTGTCAAAAAACAATGGTGTGAATGGATATCATATGACATACTATGTGAATAAGCTTACTTGAAAATTGTAGAGTTATATCAATTGATTTTGTGAGATCAAAAGTAGATTTCACTACAAAAAAACATGTTTTTTAGCAGCGGTTAATATACTATATTTGTAGCGGTTTGAACCGCTATTAACAGCATGCCCAGCGGTTCTCTAAATCGCTACAAAATTTAGCGTGGTAAACGATTTTGTATCGGTTAAAATAACTGCTACGCGCAGAGCAAAACCGCCACTAATTTTTGAAGGAAAATTTCAATTTTCATATTATGACACATGCCTAGGATTGTTAGAAATATTGTATATGAGTTTGTCAAAAGAAAAGGTTCCTTTGAATAAGGTTGGAATATTTTAATGTGAAGAGATATATTTTGGAAAGTCGTACCCTTTAAAAATCAAGGAATTTAATTACGTTCATTTATTAATTAACATGTGAAGTTTAATGAATTTAACATATTGTTAGGAATTTTAATTGGAGAGAGATATAAGTCGAATAAAAGAATATTAGAGATCAAAAACCTTTTATCTCTTATTGAATTCTATTGCCTTTCACCAATTTCATCATCATGTATTCCTATAGGACAGTGATTCATTTAATTCTGAAGAGTAATGCTTCCTAATTCTCTAGTAGATTGTGAAATAACTTTTAAAAACAATGTTTTCATATATATATATATATAGATATATATTACTGTAATAACATATTTTGTTGATTTTTTTTTGCAAGGTCATCGTAACACTTTAAAAAAAAAAAAGACATTGAAGTTGTTGGAGAATTTATCAGATAACTTGGATATATTTATTTTCATAATTGAGAGAATCAACAAATATTAATGGCATGTAAATCTTCGCAGCCACGGATAGAAGGTCCAAAGGAGATCCCTCATATCTTTAATGGATTTATATGGAAACATAGTGGAGAAGTACATTTATGTAAGCTAATGTAAATATGTAGAGAAGATTATCTTGTTTTGTAGAAAAGCATCGTTGAATCTGTTTTTGACTTTTTTAAACGGAATGCCAAACAAACCCAATATATATTCTTAATATAAGACTTATATAATTAATTTATAAAAATTAAGGAAATTAATTATTTGTAACATATATATTCTTATTTCTTTAAAATATTAAATTTAATCACGTGCATATATAAGAAATACCATTGATAAAAAATCCCTTCAATTGTGCAATTAATAATATGGATAATTTGAAAAAATATATAAATTTGGGAGGAAAACTAAAGTAGATTGAGGTATTATACTTACGATCAAAGTAAATTAAGCTTTTTAATCATATCTTATATTTAGGATAAAAGATATTGGTTAATTAACATAATAAATTATAAACCACCTCTTAACACTAGTGGAAAAAAGCAATGATCAGTAACTTGGACCGGACCGGCGAGTCAAGCTGGAAACCGGTGACTCGGCTAAAAATTCGGTTTGAGCGAGGGGCTGAACCCGGGTCATGATGACTCGGTCCAACTCGGACTGACTCGTCATAACCCGATAGTAACTTGGTCGACCCGCCGAGTTGGGGGTCGATTGAGTTACCTTTTTTTTTTCTAAAAAAAAAAAGCAACGGACTAAGAGAGAGGGGCGTCACAGAGAGATGAGAGGGAACTGATGACGATGAGGGAGATGATTGTTTTGATCTTGATGTCACCGTCGTGAAGGTCAGAGAGGGAGATGGGAGGAAGGACGGTGGAAGGCCATGGAAGATGGTTCTTTGGGGCTTAGAGGTAGTGCCATATGTGGGGATGATGAAGGCGACACTGAGGTCGTGAATGAGAAGGAGTGAGAGTGGAGGATGAAGTCGTGAATAAGAACGAGTGGGACTGTGGGAGTGAGGCTGGAATCGTGAACACGAAGCAGGAATGGGAGTGAAGATGAAGAATTGCTATGTGATGATGAAGAAAGAGAGTGAGTGAGAGTGAACTGGCGCACCTACAGAGATTAAGAGCTTATTTGGATGTGAGGTTGAAAATAACTTTTATACATTTTGAGGTAAAACCTAGCTTTTGGAGAATAGATTTTGGAAAATAGCTTTTTACAGATTTTGAGGTAAAACCTAGGTTTTGAAAAGTGATTTATGTTTGGGAAGTTATTAGCTTTTACGGCTTCCGAGGTAAAAAAATGGGTAGGAAAGAGGAAAGTAGGAAAGAGAAAAGAGGAAAAAGTAGGAAATAGAAAACGTAAGTTTCAAACTGAGGTTTTGCAACCAAAATAGCTTTTAGGAAAAAAATTTTTACTTGGACAAAACCTCGATTTTGAGGTAAAACCTAAATTTTGAAACCAAACCTAAATTCTAGAATTGGTTACCAAACAAGTCTTAAATGACTGAAAACTAAAAAGTGTTGAGTCCCAATGTCTAGTAATCATTTAATTATTGGCCGCCGGTTTGAGAGGGAAACATTACGAGCAATCACCTCAATGTTTATATTGTTTCGATGCAAATGGGGAGAGAACATTCATTTATTATCATCAATTTGTAGAGCACAATCCCTAGACATTTATTCCCATCAATGTGTAACTATTTGCTTTTACCTATTTATTACCACAAAATTTGATTTTTTATATTAACTTCAAGGTTATACTTAGCAAGTTATTAACATTAGCCACGTGTAACGTTTCTAGAAATCCTATTGTCACCAATGATTCAGTAGTGGTTCCTGGAACTGCTATTAAAGTTTATTAGTGACAACCAAAATTGTTATTAAGCTAACAAATAAGCTACAACAAACCCGCTCGTCATAATTGATTTTGTACTGATTTATTGAAACGTTACAAGGTTTTTTTTAGTGGCCATCAAAACAAGTACTCATCCAATTTTAAATATAAAATTTTGT
The DNA here is from genome assembly GCA_025593235.1 of Vachellia pachyceras. Lineage (NCBI taxonomy): Eukaryota > Viridiplantae > Streptophyta > Magnoliopsida > Fabales > Fabaceae > Vachellia > Vachellia pachyceras. The sequence goes on along the minus strand of JANTPZ010090429.1, from coordinate 16,885 downwards.
TTTAAATTGCAAATTGTATTATAAACGAGGTTTTAAGCAAAGATAACAGATAAACATGTACATAACATTTTATTTTTTTATAGTGAGGAAAAAGGGAGGAAGTAAATGATAAAAGGAGAAATGATGCTTTTGGAGTTAGGTGTGGCCGGTAATGAGAAAAGTCAAGGAGATGATAGTAGAGGATGGAATTAGATTTTAGTTATTAGCATATTTAAAATTATTAAACCACATTTTTTAATAAAAAAGATTAAATAAATTATTTTAAAGTATTTCTATTTTTATTTTTTAAATTAATTTACCTTAGTTGTAGAGTGAGATATAACTAATAATATACAAAAATATTTTTATGCAGTTCATTTAAAATTATTGATCTCCCAATAAAAGTCTCTGTTATGTTAAGGATTAGTGAAAGGAGCTCACAGCTGCAGTAGAAACTTTTACCAAATATTAACAATAACAATAATTATATATTCGTCCGCTATTCTTAAGTTGATATAATTTTTGGTGCTATAAATTTATTTTTATTTTGATTTTATCCCTCAAATTTAAAACATATTGTTTTAATTCTAAAAGGGTATGACTATACATATTTTTATTAGATTTTGAACATCAATATTTTAAAGAAAATTAAATTTAAGATATTAAAATTACTAATTTTATTTTTGGTGGATAAAAACTAAATGTAAATTTTAAAAAAAAAAATTGAAGGACTGAAATTGTATCTGGTTCATCCTTTTTGTTATTTTGGTTTCCCTTATTTTGGGCCGACCTTACGGAACCCAGAGGGAAGAAGCTTTGCGACACGCTCGAAAAAGCCTCATCTGCGCCTCCGGTCATCCTCCGTTCTCTTTGGCCGTTGCTTGTGTGCGTGCGTACCAAGGGCCACCGCCGTCGTCTTCCTCCTCTGCTCCATTTTCATCATTTAGTAAGCTTTCTGATCCTCTCTTCTCCTTAGTCGATACTGTCTTGGGCGTGAGTGACCAGTTCGCCTTGCTTCTCCTCCTCCTCTTTGTTGTCGTGTTTGTATAGAACGAGGGATGTTTGTGTTGCTGTGGGTGATTCATTTCTTGGCTCTGTAACTCAGTCTCTGTCTTCCCCCCGCACCGTCACTGCAAGTGAACTTTAGGGACTCGATCATTTTTTTTGTCGATCCTTCATTGTTTGCCTCTATAAGTGGTAAGCTTGAATCTCTTATTTTATATTATGATTGAACCAGAGGTGAATTGGCTGGGCCTTCGCTAAAAGTTGGCGAATGGAAGCTGTGTTGTTAGTTTAAATTTCTGTGCATGATAGGTGTTTGACGAAATGTTTGGGTAGCGAATTTAAGTTTTAATGAATGGCTAACTGTGATTTAAAGTAAAGTAGACCAAATGGTGGAGTTGAGGAAACTTGGAGAAACCATTTTGATGCTTGAAAATCTTAGTTTCATTGGAAGTCTGAGGAGAGTTTTGGAACTTTGTAGATGCATCAAACATTGGCTTTGATCTCTCTCTCACACCCCCCCCCCCAAAAATGTGATTTGGTTGATATGTTAGGATGAAAATTTCTATAAGCTGAAGTTGTGGTTTAATAAGCTTGGTGAACACATTTTAAAGTGGATGCACACGAGGTGTTTGTAAAAATGTTTTGAAGAGGAGTTGGTTTGAATAAGATTGTCTTGAATTCTTTATTGAACCCTAAAGAGGTACGGATTTTGCTTATACATATAGTTGTGTTGTAGTGGCAAGGGTTGGGTTATCAATGGAATCTTGGAGCATGTTGGGAAGGAAGAATGGAGAAGATGGATTACTTCTGACTAGGCTACTGAAGAATATTTTGTTATTGTTATATATGATTAAATATTACCTCTAATCTTTTTTTTTTTTTGGTAACGATATTACCTCTAATCTTTAATATAATAGTCGGTTGACTTTTTTTTTTGGAAAGATTAAGAAAACTAAATACATGATTTAAAAAGTATGTATATTTATTATTTTTGTCCAAATTAATTTGACTGTCTTATAATATAAACCGATATATAATTCAATAATACACTTGTAAATACTTTTAAGTAATTTATTTAACTTTTCTAATTTCCAAAAAAAAAAAAAAAGCCAATTGGCTCTTGTATTAAAGACTAAAGTCAGTATATCTTTAGTGATGAATAAATGTATAAATTTTATGGACTTAGCTGTATTTGATGGTTACATAAATTATGAATAACAGACTGAATACGAAGTCAGTGAGCTTAGATTTTTCATCTATTGCTGCCTGATTCTGACCATAGTTTAAACATGGTCAGCTTTCCTTGTTTGAAAGCAAGGGGGCGCAACTCAAGTGTCTTGATATACAATCTCAGTATTTGCTCTTGATGTGTTCTTCATCTCATTGCTGATCTGTGAACTGATATGCTTTAATGAATGTAAATAACTTCAATGTCAGTACAATGATTGTATTCTGAAGGTGCTGGATTTTACGGCCCTACAGTTTCATTATATAGAGAAATGCCTGGGACTGAAGGAAATCCAACTCTCAGTAAATTAACTGGACTACCTCGAAAGTGATTCTATCGAGCACAAGCACACAGCAATCCACTGAGTGATTCCCACTTCCCTGTGCCTGTATCTCCTAGTCATGTTGACTATTCCCTTCATTACCCTGAGCTTTTTCCTCCATCCAATCAAGCTTAGAACTCCAAGAGCATCCAGTTTGCTGATATTGGCTGTGGCTTTGGTGGACTGCTTATCAGTCTATCAACTCTTTTCCCTGAAACTTTGATGATTGGAATGGAACTTAGAGACAAGGTGACAGAATACGTCAAGGAATGCATTTTAGCTCTAAGTGCAGCAAATCCAGGTCAATACCAAAGTGTGTCGTTGGTGGGTACAAACTTCATGAAGTACATCCCCGAAAGCACAACTTACAAAGATGTTTTTCTTGTTTTCGGCCCTCACTTCAAAGAGAAGAATGATCGTTGACGTGTAATTAGCCCACACACTAGTGGAAAACTGTTTATTTAGACTGCCTCTTTTAAACTGCATTTAGAGGATAAGGTCTAAAAAATAAGATTTGTGACATTTTTGTATATAGCAGTACATATTTTAAATTATTTAGACACATCTAGTATGGTACGGTCTAAAATAGTCTCCTTTTAAACTGCATTTTTTAGTTGCAGTCTGAAAGAATCTCATTTTAGACTGCTCCTAAGGTGTGCAGTGCAAAAGAAAATGTTCTAAAATCCCCAACTTCAAATCCTTAACCGCATGAGTCTTCAGCTACCCATTCTTATCAACTCCTTTCACTTGCTATCAGTCATCCTCATTCCTTCACTGAGTTGCTCAAGAAATTCCAAATCAACCAGCTCCTGCAAAACCTAAATCCCTCTCTCACACTGGTGTCGTTCTTTCTCTTGTGTGTTTTCATGCTTCAAGCCCTTGGTATTCATTGTTGCCGTCGTGGGCTCAAGGAAGCCTAGATCTGCTTTGCGCCATCGTGAGTTCGATGACCCAAGTCTGTGTTGCGCAAGAACCTTTGGTTTAGGCTAGAGGTGGTATGGCGGGCTCAAATACCTGCTTGTATGTGTGGGTTGAGATTTTTGCAACACAACCCACCATGGCGAGTTGGTGGGTGAAAAAAATTTCATATTTTCATACCCATGATATTTTTCAACTCGGATTTGAAATATCTTTTTTATTTGTTTTCAATACCTGAAATGAAATATCATTTTCATGAATTTAATTTATAAAATACACCACAACTTGAACATAAAATATCTTATTCAAATTTTAAACAATACATCTTAAACATATAATACACTTTATAAGATTGAATTCTAACTAAACATAAACCACAAATAAAATGATTAACAAATATTCAATATTAATTAAATTTATATTATGATCAGAAGTTGTCTACATATTTTTATAAATCAATTTTAATTTTTTAAAAATGAAAAAGAAGTGGGCTGGTGGGCTGACCCGCAGGTGGTGTGGGTCAAAAAGACCCACATCTAAATGGGCCTCATTTTTCACAACCCAACCCGCTACGGGTTGGCGTGTTATCTCATGGGCTGAACCCATATTACCAGCTCTAGTTTGGGGGTGTCTCGCTTTCTGTTTCTTTCATCATTGCCATCGAATCCTCTAAAAGAAAGATAGATCGATTTAGAAATAGCAAACAATGGCCTATCACAGGGTTGAGCAAATGACCTGGAACCCAGTGAATCGAATGGGCAAGAGAAAGGAATGTCGTCTTACTGCTTTAAGCAACGTTGGTAGTAGAGTCAAACTCGATCTCTTTGCGGAACCCTTTGGTATTTGGCATCGTTTCATATTTTTATAGTAAATAACGTGCTCTTTCTTTCTGCCTTCTTATTTTGATTTGTTAAATTTCCTTGATTTTAGAATCCTAATATGGTCGAATTTATTCCCATACATTTGGAAATGAAACGGAGACTTGGGATGCAATTTTTGGTTTTTCTGACGCTTTTTGATTCCATTCTTTGGTGATACTTCATTTGCTTAAGTGTTTTGTATGGCTTAGAGTTTATATGAGTTTGTGAGGATGACAGTAGATGTTCGTTTTTCCCGACTAAAAGCGTAGTAGGCATGTAATAAGTTTTTAAATGCAATGCAGTTGATGCTTTCTCTTGGAGCTACACGAGCAGCCCATGTAACCCACTCAAACCCAGTGGGTTTCAGCCAACCCGTTTAAGATGTGTTGCATATGGGTTCGAGCTATGCCTGAACCCGTATAACTATAAAGGGGCAGGCTACGGGTTGACCATCAAGCCAGCCTGGCCTGCCCGTTATGTAGCGTGATTATATTTTTTCTAAATCTACCAATTGTGTATATGTGCTTCGTATTTGCTGTATCTTTTATTAATCTATGTAGTGTGTTATGGTCCCCCATATTGCATTTGCTCAAAATTTCCTGTGTTTTATGCTTTCTGATCCTGATTATAATTAGGGTATATTCTTGGCATGGATCGCATAGCTGTAGATGAACTAGTCTTAGTTGTTGTTTGGTTTGATCTGTTTATTCATTACAACTTTGTAACAACGTTTGCAGTATCTCCTACTCTCTCTATCTTTTATGTACTTATTTTCCATTAGTATCTTTCCTTTTGTTTATGATTTAATTTTATACTACGATGTTTACATATATCTGTTTCCGTTTTAGTTATGCAGGATGCTTACTGAAGGAAGCAACCACTCTCGAGTTTCAACAGCTATACCTCTTCGCAAAATAAATGTGCAGAAATATGCAGAATCTCGCTCCTGAGCTTGAAAATCTTCACTCTATTATAGCCAATCGATTAGATAATGAGTTTAGATCCCAAAGAAGCAAGAGAAGAAGAACAAATGCTTATTATAACCAAAATGCTAGAAAGTGGTGTAGAGGGAAAAGAAGAAAACTGGGAATATTTGATAAAGGCCATTCTTCTGTTTTGGAGAAGGAACAGATAAATAATCTTCCAAGGTGTGTTCGACGGAGATTGGAACTGAAAGCGAACCCAAAGAGTGGCTTTTGTACTTCAGGTGATGGAACTAAGAGGCTGAGATCTCATGTTTGGCATGCTAAGGGGTTCACCATGACCAAGCTTTGGGGTTACCACCTTCCTCTAGGTCTGCAAGGCAGGTATTATGATCCTTAGATTTGGAGCTGAGGACTGTGACCTTAATCACTAGTAACTACTGAGAAAGATACTTTATGGTTCACACAAAAGAAACTGAAGGAAACATGGGGACTTCAATTTAGTTTATGGATGCAATGTAGTATTCATGTTTCATTCTAGAAATCTGATGCTACAAATATGTGGCTGTTCAATACTTCAATTTTTCTCTTTAATCCTTTCAAATGCATGAAGTGGGATTACTGAGATTGTTTTGGAAACACTAACAGGGATTATGTGCTATTTTAGGCAGGGGAAGCGGTTCACGGGCACTTTTAAAGAGGCTTAAACAAGGGGTGCTTCTACATGATGCAAGCTATTGTACTGCCATCCAATTGGAGGGTCCAGAGGTGTGCATTCTTTCCACTATAAGCATTGATTTGGTACTTCGGTAGGAAGTATCTTCTTTCCATCGTTCTCTATGTAAGAATAAATTGTTCTTTTAACTAGCTCATAGATCTTTGCACCAAATGCAACATTAATTACTTCATATTCTTAGAATTTTTTATTCATTATTTTTATTTTGTATCTTGTGTTTAGGATTCCTTGATTTCAGTATTAAGAATGGTACTAGTGCCTTCCCCAGATACAGATGATGGAAATGATGATGATTCTGTTCTTTCTGGTCTCACCTATGGGACTGCTATAGTAGGTCACCCTATTGTAGAATCTATCATGAACTGGAGTTATCAAGATACTAAAAAAAAAAGAATAATTTTATTTGTTGACAGCTTTGTGGAGTAGGAGCACCTTCTCATGTGATTGCTCCTGTTACCTATATGTGGTGACCATTTTTCAGTCAAGATATGAGTTTAGAGCTTGATGGTGTAGAACATTGGACTTCCTTTAGACAACATCATATGAGTGATGAAACAAGTACACATAACATCGATGAAGGTGATAAGTCTGACAGTGTGAGACCTAGTGCTTCCTTTAGACAACTTTGGGTGTGGATACATGCTTTTGCCTTTGGAGAAGGATATGATATGCTAAAGCCGGCCTGCCATAACGAGGTTTGCTTCTTCCTTGTTTCCTTTATGTCATCCCCTCCCTATCTTGTTGTATTTGTTTTATCACAGTATATACCACTTGATAAAGAAGATAGGGAGGGATTGGATGAATTAAGCATATTGATGTGACATTTTATTTTGTCTTGACCTACTCTAAAACTCTTCTAGCAGTGGTGAAGTACATTGTGGGGAGGGGAACAGCATGGGTTGTATGTTTTTGTCATGAATCTGGCCGAATAATTAAGTTAATGCAATCCTGAGGAAATCTTTTAGATAGTGTGTTGAATTTTCTAGGGGATCATCACCCTTATTGGAACCATGTGGTTATCAAGTTCAAAGGCTGGCTATTATTTGCGTAATTTTGTTTTAATAAACATCTAGAATATCACTTATTTCACATGATCAGTGATCGGAAAAAAATTAACACATAATCCATTGTACATGCCTTTGCAGTTCAGAGAAAAGCTGGATGGTTGAGTGTGATAGGGGATTGTACTTCCAAGATCCATCTTCTGGTAATCAGGGATTGAATGTTCCAGATGATTCCATTGCCAAAGAGTCTCATCGTTGGCCTATTGGCTTTGTCACAAGTCCAGCTATTCAAGGAAGGTTTGGAAAATATTACATTCTTCATTTTCTTCGTATTCTGCTATTTGTGTCCTTGCTTCCTTTCCTTTGAAGCATATAAATTTTACATAGCGCCAGGGCCGGCGTGCACATTTGTTGTTATATTGGATCTTACTCGGTGCAATCTCTTTGCAGCAAGAAGCTAGTTGCAGAGGGCTTCTGTGAAGCCGTCTTTCTAGCTCGTTTAAGAGAGGGGCAATGGAAGGAGAAACCTTCCAAGCGAAGGAAGATGGAAATATACGTCCTCGTGAGGAATCCAAGATCTTCGGTATATCTGCTTGCCCTTGCCTCCATTGTCCTGGAGCATCAAGAAAATGACGTTGATTTTTTGTAGGATTTTGGTTGATGAACGCACCTAACATGGGGTTATTGTTTATTTATTTGTTTATCATTATCATCATCTTTTTTTGCTTACCATAAATTATTTGAAGGAGCAGCCTGAGAGAAAATTGCTTGATAGTTTTGTTTGGTATCTTTTTCATTGTTACAATGGAATTATGACTTCCATTCGTCCATTGTACATTGATCCAAAGTTGAGGTTTATTGAGTTATTGCTATTTAGATGTGTTTAAAGATTAATTTCGCCTTGTAAGAAACTATGTCCTTGAAAATACATAGCTTTTTTTTTTTTTTTTGGGTATAACCATTTGACTTTTTTTTCTTTGGGTATAACCAGTTTCACTTTGACTTTGCACAGAAAGTATTATTTTTACCTTGTACTCCTGTCCATGATGTAAAACTCATTTGGGGAGTTGGTATTGGTTATAAATGAGACTCATTTCGAATATATGTTACCTTCCTTTTCCAAACTACCTCATATTAATACTCTCTTGATGATAATAATTAGTACAACAATAATTTAATAACACACTGTTGGCAAAGACCATTAGGGAGGGAAAATTTGGTAGCTGATTGGATTGATAAAGCTGCTTTGACTGGATTTTGCCCGTTTGATTGGGTTACTTGACTGCTAGTGCACTTGTAGAGTATTGAAGCATGATTTGAAGCAGATGGATTTTGATACTGGATAATGTTTCTGTTTGACTCGTATTTTTGCATTGTTGTCTTTTCTCCAGTTTTTTGCATTTAATCTTCAGATTGTACTCTTCGGACCTCAATTTTTCTGATTCAATGAATCAATTTGCTGTCAAAAAAAAAATACTGTTTTATAAATTGAGTAATGCTTGCTACTATAGAAAAATTATGCCGCAGATGAATCTTACTATTTTTATTTTTCAATAAATAATTTTAAGCATTTTCTTAAAAATATTTTAGGCAGGGTGAAGCTCAAATGTTTCTGGCATTTCTTTACTATTTTGATCATTGCTTTAAAAATATAAATATTTTTTTAATGGGTCTTATTTCACTATAAACTAGTGTCGGAGCTTGTCAACATTAGGTTATTAGACCAATTTAGAATTGAATTTAAACTTTAAATTGTCTTGAGAAAATTTAAATTTAGATTTTAAATTCAAACTTGCACACTCCCTTTAAACTTTTCCTCATCAATAAATTTGATGTTAAGAGCTAAATTCAAATTTGATCAACCTCAATTTAAACTTTAAATTGTCTTAAGAAAATTTGAATTTAGATTTTAAATTCAAACTTGCACACGCCCTTTAAACTTTTCCTCATCAATAAATTTGATGTTAAGAGCTAAATTCAAATTTGATCAACCTCATATTTTTAGGTCAATAAAGTCTCACTCAAGTGCTAGAATCGAATCTGAGATACCCAAAAAATCAAACTCTATTTCTTTCCACTCGAGATGGCCAAGTTTAAGAGCCTGCTTTTGTGGAGTCTTGATACAGACAAGTTTATTTCATTGAAGGAGGAAACACTATAAATCATAAATTGATATAAAAAAAATCAAAAAGTGTGAGATCAACAAAAATAAGAGGAAAAACTGGTACTCTGGTACTCTAGAAACTTACTGAGAAGAATCAGAGCTTAGAAACAAGGGTTTAGAATCTGATGCCAAGCTGTAACAATGATTATCTAAAACCAGTCATTTAACTTCATATTAACAAAACTAACATGTTTAAAATAGAGATTTGATTTTAAAATAAGTCAAACATGATAGAAAAGAATAAAAATATAACTTTAAAATAATTATCACAGTTAAATAAATCAAACACGTTTTTCAAAACTGATTTTTTTTAAGGTAAACTTAGACATAATAGAAAATGGTAAATATGAATATTTGAAAACTATCATATACAATAAAATTTTACTAAGTCAACTTCTTTCAAAACCATGCTATAAAATCAATATCAAAATAATAAATCTTAACCTTCGAAACTCGGATTCAAACAAATATTACTTGGGGACCAAATTCCTAAAAGGAAGAGAGAATGAGGACTTCAGTAAGGATTCGATGGCATTTGATTTATATGATTTTTTGAGGATTTAAAAGGAGTAAATCCTCAAAAAATCATATCCACGTTTTGGAGATTTTTGTATGGCTATTTTTATTGTATAGCCTCCTTGTCTATTAATGTATTGATTAGATATTGTTGTTGCGGGGCTTATTTTTTAACCTATTATGATATTTTAATACTTTTGATCACTTTATTTTGGAAGTGTTTTATAGCAGGCAGAAGGCCCTTAATCTAACACTACAATATTATTTGTAAAATCACAAATTTGAATGAGCATTTTATCTTATACTCTTTGAAATTGATGGTTTTTGCATTATTCAATTATAAGAGTTGAGCTTGAGGTGAAACGTGGATATGAGTTTCGAAGGTTGATGCCCATTATTCTGAGATTGATTTTCATATTATGGTTTGGTATGAATTTAACCTAGTAAAGTCTTAATATCCATTATAGCCTTTAAATATTTAGATTTACCAATTTCTATTATGGCTACATTTTGAAAAGAGTTTGATTCATGTAATAATGGAAGTGTTTTGAAGATATATTTTATCCTTTTCCAGTATGTTTAACTTATTTTGATATCAAGTCTCATTTTAAGCATATTAGCTTTATTAATATGATGGTTTGAAAGTTAAGTAACATGTCCAAGGGACTTTGTTACACAACCACCCCTGCATTTGAGTCTCTAAATCTTGGTCATGGCCGCCTCTTCTCCACCCGTAAGTAGGCTGAGCAAAATACACATGGTCTGACTAACTCATCCAGTTTTGGCATATGGCAGGCGGGCTGAAACTCGCTCGTTGTGGAAATAAATGGGACAACTACTGGTATTCACAAATTTATGTTTTTATTTTCTTAAAAAATCCCTCTTCCCCCCTCTTGGCCATATGTCATTTACCATAGACTGAGACTAGCTCTAGTCAACCTCACGACACCACAGCTCTAATCTCCAAACCTGTTTGGTTGGGGGAAGGGGATGAAACTGAATCCCTTATCTTATTTAGTTTAAAATTTTGGAGGGGAGTGGATCAAAAATCTGTCCCTTCATTTCCGTCCCTCCCTTTATTTTGATTTCTTTCAAATTGAAGTTTTTTTAGGGAAGTCAAATATTGGGATTAATTTACTCTTCAAATTTATTATATTCCATCCTACCCCTGCAGCAGTATAAACACATCGCTCCATCACAGTCTCCAGAACCAGTTTAGCTAACGCTTTCCTCGTCTTCTGCTGTCCGGAGGTCTCGCTATCGCAAGCTTTCATCGCTCCTTCATATCTTTCCTTGTAAGCTTTCTTCATCTTCATCTGGTGTCTCAATATGGGTTTTACATTTCTATGCATCCCACTTTTTCACACACTTTCTTGTTCTCGAAATTTCTTCCCCTTTCTATATTTTTACCTAATTTCACCATTATCTCCACCGTCCTCTCTGCTTGTACAAGTTTCCCGAACAATGCCTTATCGGCAGATAATCGTTTTGAGATTCTTGGCCACCTGAACCTGCATTGCATCCTACAGTCATTGCTTGAGATCAACTGGCTTTTAGCTTCCCAATCACGGTTTGACACTTCTCTGTTCTTCCCGTTCTTGGTGGATACTAATTTTGACACAGTGAAGCCAAATGTTGCAATCTCTCTATCATTAATCAATGTCCTGTATCTGGTTAATTTCATGGATCAGTTTAATGACGTTCCAAATGTTGCAATCTTTTTGTGATGAACCATGAATCATTACCTTTTCTAATTCAATACCTAATTCTTCACAGATCAGGGTTGTTTCCTCCAGTGCTTCCAACGCTGCGCAGTTGGCAGCATTAGTTGCATCCTCGATTGTGGATAGGGATAACGAGGCCAATTCTGATCAGGTATCAGTTGTGTTTGGCTTTCACTTTTCAGCTTCTTTCGGATGGTGTAACACGGATATAACTTTGAGTTTGGACTCAAACTTGAACTTGATGAACGTAAATTTAGTAAAGGTAATTATTTTTTAGTGCTTAGGCTGTTGATTTTATTTCTCTCGTAATGTGAACAGGTTGCTTGTATGATTGATAAGTATTAATCACTTATACCACTAATCAATTTAGTTTTCTCCAAACTTGCAACAATAGTTTTTAGAAGTTCAACGTAGTTTGTTGGCTTTTAGTTCATGTGTCATCCTTGTCTTTTAATCTTTAAATAATGTATTGGTTTCAGTTTTGTTGTCATTAATTTCCAAGCATGGATTTTTTTGCTTGATTTTTGTTACACTCATGGACGTAGGTTTCACATTGTCATCAAAGTAGATAAGTAGAACGAACTGTGTGGGTAAAGCCACAGGCATGCAGCTGCCAGTTTATGATGTTCTCAATGTATTTCTAGTAGCAAGCATTATAGTTCTGAATTGCTCATTCATGAACCTCTCATTCTTTGACTCTGTTTATTGATTTGTGTTTTGGCTTATTTATTGATTTATTGATTTGTATTTTTCATTTACTTTGTTAGATGGACTTGGAAAATCAATACTTTCTTTTGGTGTGTCGGTGGCTTGAATTGCGTCAAAGAGCAATAACTTTGCTTATGTGTGTTTTGGCATATGTATATGCCAATTGGATTTATAAAAAAATAAGTTATAGTTTGACCGGCAAGAGAAAGAGGGTGCATGGAGAAATAATGAATAGAATAAGTAGTTATCAATCTAGTCAAAATATTATTAAGATTACTCTTAGAGCATTCTTAGATTTTGTGTGGAATGTCAGAAAGAGAGGGTGGTCTAAAAACCATACATTGATCAAGTATGAAAGAACAAGTTGCAAAAACTCTCTATATATTAACACAGGGTTAAAAATCGTGAAGTTAATTTTTGGTTTATGCGTTTTGGTGAGACAATTAGTCGTCATCTTCATACAGTTTTAGCAGCTATCATTGAGTTGGAAGAAATTGTGCAACTGATGGGTCTACAATTTCTCTTGAAATTCAAAATGAGAGTAAGTTTTTCCCATAATTTAAAGATTGTGTTGGTGCTATAAACAAAATATATATGCTTGTCAAGGTGTCTTCTATAGATGTTCCTTGATATTGTGATAGGAAAGAATTCCCGACACAAAATGTATAGCGGCATGTACGTTTGATCTAAAGTCTACTTACGTGCTCCCAGGTTGGGAAGGCACTGCATCTGACTCATGGATTATTAAAAATGCATTAAGAAGGGAAGATAGGCTTAAAATTCCTGAACATAAATATTTCACCAATATTGAGGAACTTTAAATTAATTAGAGATTTAAAACCCATTGTGATAATTATCTTCATGTATAATAGGTAAATATTACCTCATGGATGCTGGATTCATATTAACAAGATGACTTATAACACCTTATCGAGGAGTCCGCTACCATTTGAAAGAATATTCAAGGACAAATCCACCCCAAAACTATAAGGAGTTATTTAATCTTCGACATGCAAAGTTGCATAATGCTTTGCAATTTTATCCAACACAACGGAACCCACATATGAAATAAAAGTGCATAAAATGATAATATATGCATGCATCATTCTTCATAACTTCCTTATGAGTGCTATCTTTTAAAAAAAGTTGATATGGAACTCCTTCAACAAGATGAATCAAATGATACCAATCATGCTCCAAGCACTGAAAATAATGAGTCTGCTCGAGGTGAAGTTATTAGAGAACATATAGTGACTTAGATTGGAGAAGTACTTCTTTCCCAAATTTTGAAAAGATGATGATATTATATGGAGTAGATAGAGCTAATGGAAATGAAGGGGAAACAGTGCAGGAGTGGAGGAAGAAGCATCGCTCTTTAACAGAGGTTCCTGAAACTATTACTTATATTGATGTTGATGACTTATTTTGATGATAACAAAAACCCTATGATGTTGCAGGATTTGGAATATGTACTATTCCAAGAATTTGGAACTGTGTTGGAATTGCTCTAAATATTTTGAAACCCAAGTCAGGAATTTTCAAAACTCAAGTTCTGTAACTTATTTTCAAAACTGAAAGTTACAATTGGAAGTTTGAAAAAGAAGTTTTCTACTCAGTTAAAAAACTCAAGTCCAAATTTTCTGAACTTAAAGTTTCATAACGTGCAGCATAGAACTTGAAGTTTTAGCTTCAAGTTTTTCATCATGTTATAGAACTCGAGTTCCAGTTTCACAAAACCTGAGTTTTGGGCTCTCTAAAATTTTATCTCTAAACTTGCTTTGGTAAAACTCGAGTTCCAGTTTTCCAGAACTCGAGTTCCATAACTGTAAGGAAAACTTTAATTGAAAACTGAAAGTTTTGACTTAGTGTTTTACAAGACTTGAGTTCTCCCGTTTCTCAAATTTGAATTCTATGTCTTGCAAATTACCTTCAGTTCAAAAACTTGAAATTCAGACTTGAGTCCTCACTGGAAGTTTTTCAGAACTTAAGTTCCTGATATATTAAACTCAAGTCTCGAGGAGTTATTTAGTTGAACACTCTTTAACACGTTTTAAAACTCGAGTCCCCTTTTGTTCAACTTGAAGTTTTACAACTGCAATTAAAACTTGATATCAAAACTTCAAGTTTCAAACAAAAGTTTTTAAACTGTTTACAGAACTCTCATTGCAAACTTAAGTTCCAAATCAGAGTTTCTTAAAACTCAAATTTTGTTTATGAAAACTGGAAGTTTCACTACATGACTCACAAATTCAATGTTTCAGAACTCGAATTCTTCATCCTTTTGACATAGCTTCTGACACAACTAAGCCTATCGTCTACTGAAGCTTTCCATATTTATACTAAGCCCATTTGAATCTAACCTACCCTCATAAATGAACTTTAACTCTTTCATTAAACATCTCAAGTCGTATGTGGAATGTCTTCGAGTATTAATGACTCTTCCGCTGTCGTCAGTTGAAGTAGCATTAAATGAAGCATTAATGGTTAAAACCAATGGAAGCGGTAGACGTGAGTAAGGGATACAAGCTTCTCTCTAACATACATTCAATCTTAGAGTAATGGCTAATTAAAGAAGCTTCGGCTATAAATGAAGAACTGTGAAGACAGAAAGAAGAGACAAAAAACATTAATACACTATTACTCTCTGCAACTACTATATGTCATCTTGTTCATTATTTGTTGTGAGCTTCAGTATTTATTCATCAACTCTTTCCAAAGAGTTTATCTTGATAATTGTACTTGCATTTCTGTAAGATATTCAAGGTTGAGACCTTGAATCAGTTGAGCTGAAATTGAGCGAAAAATAGAGTATGAGAGTCTTTTTTTTATTATGTGTTGTGAGGGGGACTGAGAATCCCAGTTGTAAATGCCCAGTGAGCCTAATTTGTTATCGATTAACGGATTGCAAATCTCAGAGGAGCTCTGGGGACTGGACGTAGGTTAGAAGGATCAAACTAGGATAAATCACTCGTGTCAATCTCCTCTTTGCTTTTCTCGATGACTTTATTTTTATTTCTGCAATTGTGTTTTTATTTTAAAAAGTAGCCAATTCACCCCTTATGGTCAAATCCTACACTAACAATTGATAATCACTGTGGATACTCATTACATAACGCTGACATGTTTGTTGAAGATAACTCACCTGAAGAAGATCATTCACCTCATGCTAATAGTGCTTGTAGGAAGAAGACAAAGAAGGCACCTACAGATCATGAAAACAACTTAAAGGAACTGACTGGGGCAATTTATGCAATGGTTGCATCACTTGATAGAGGCAACGAAGCAATTATACAAAGAAATTTGGATTTACAGAGAGCTTCCAACAGCAAGAGAGGACTGCCCCAATTATCTAGTGAAGAACTTTACAAAGTACTTGAAGAATGTGGATGTGATGTTGATAAAATACCAGATATTTATTATTTTCTTATGGGTAATGATGAAAAGCTTGGGATTGCAGTTCAATCTCCAGCCCCAATATGGAAGCAAGTGATAATGAAGATGTTTCATGAATCTCAATAGGTGGTCTCTTGACCACTTCTTATGGTCACTTTTGATTATTTTGGCAAACTTTAAATATTTTAGCAAATATGGCTTGTGAGCATAATTGTAACTTTTTGTATGTATGTTTTGTCATATGCTCAACATGTGGTATTTGAGCATGAATGGATGACTTTGTGGTATGAACACTTCTCATTATGTACACAATATTATCATTACTTGATATGTTATGGATACACGTGTTTTGGATTTATTGCATTTTATGGCTTGTATAATACAAAAGAGAATTTTGGATTTATGGCAAATTATGCTTGTTAAGGCATAAACTAAGTTGGACTAAGGTGACAAGTTAATTATGAACTAAGTATTGTGAAATCAAACTATATATAAATCCTATTATTTAATTATTTAAATAAATTATATGAGGGAAGTACCTTAATAATTTTTTTAATTAATTAAATAGAAGAAGTGATTAATTTTTACGAGTAAAAATTAATTTAAATAAATTGTATAAGTAAATAAATATAAATCAACATATAAGATAAAATGGTAAATTAGTTATTAACTTTCATTCCTTCCCCTCTTGAACCAAACAAAAGATCAATAAAAAATCATTCCCCTTCCTTCCCCTCTAACTAAACCAAACAAGTTAATCTTATATCCTTTCATACCTTACCATCCCATTCTATCCATCCCCTCCCTTTCCCTTCCATCAAACCAAACAGGCCCTTCGTGATGAACAAAGCCATCCGCCATCTGCCATCACAACTGTGTTCGACCTCACGACTTCGTCTTTGGCTCTGTGTCCGCTATCACAACTCTGCCATTGCTCTTCGTCTTTGGGTTCATTTTCGCCGCAATGCCTCAGTTGTACAATTTATTTAAATTAGTTTTCACTCATATTAAATGGAAATAATGATATCCCTGGAAATAATAAAAATAGGAAGGGTAAGAAAGAATACCCGAAAATAATGGTATCCCCAAGTAATAATGAAAAAGAACAAATCAAGAACACGTATTTTTATCATTCACAGTGTTGGGAGAATCCTCGAGCTAAACCATTTTACTTATAAATTATAATAGAGAAGCGAGAGAGTGAGTTAGAGATGGCATCCAAAGCAATTACATGTCTTTGGCGTAAATTAACAGGGGACAAAGGGTCTCTTAGGTATGTTGCAATTGATGGCATAGCAACACGGAGAAGGCAAGCAAACCCCTTTAGTTCCCCCGCAACAGGTACAAAGCGCACATATGAAGGAAGATGAAGGAAGCTTACTAGGAGAGAAGTGTTGGCAACCAC
>JANTPZ010090428.1:0-31433 GCA_025593235.1 Vachellia pachyceras | reverse complement strand
GCCTCTCTTTTGGAAGATGATGGCTAGGATTTCAAGAGTTGAAAATGGAAAAGAGAAGGTTTTAAAAGTGGTAAATGGTTGCAAGTTCTTCCTTGAGGTGTAAAAGCTAGTTTGTTGGTTGTTGATAGTTGTTTTGAGTTTTGTAAAAATCATGGAAGCTCAATATTATGGGGAGGTGCTGCCCAAATTTCTTTTAGCATAATAAGAGATGCATTTAAGTTGATCAAGGTTAAAAAAAGGGGTTTTGGAAGCAAGTAAACACATGGTTACATGAACAAAGTTTGAGAAAACCTATTTTGCCCTTTTTCCTCTCCTTCTCGGCCAAACAAGAAAACAATAGAAGGAATGAGTTTTTGGTTGTTTTGATGGTTCCATTGGCTTTAAAATGATGTTTTGTATAGGGTAAAGCCAAGAGATGGATTTTAGAAGTTTTAGGAACAATAAAAACCAAGCCTTGACTTGTAGGCCTCTTAAAAACCTAAAGGGGGGTTTATTGCATTTTTACAAGTTTTATGGCATCTTGGTGATTGTATGTTTATATGAGTATGATTTATGCCATGATTGCTAGGGATTTGAGACCTCCAAGAGCATATTGGAAAGGTTATTCAAGAGAGCCATAAAGTGAAAAAGGAAAGGCAAGGATCTTGAGGTAGCAAAACTACTAATCTCCTTCATGTTTATTAAAATGGTTTGTGAATGTTACATGAACTTTTATGATGAGTAAAGTGCATGATTTGTGTATGAAATGTGACTTTTGTACTATGGCCATATGCATATTCAAGTAAAGTTTATGTGTCACATGTTTAGATGTTCATACACATGCCATAAAGTTATGTATGCACATTCACAATGTTTTGATTATGTGGTTTTGCTATTGGGATTTCCAAATCTCATTCTCTCCCAACTAACCATGTAAGTGCAAGCTCAAGCAAGGGTAAGGAAAAAGTTATAGATGCTTGAAGATGATGCTTATGCTTGCTTGTTTTGTGTAAATATGCCAAATGATACTCTCTCTTGAAGTTGCTATGTTTGTAACCTAACATCTCTATAAGAAGAACAATATGAATGGGTGATGAAGCATGCATGAAATGGACTAGAAGTAACAAGAAATGGTAGGGGAATCACCATGCATGTTTATGGTGGATTCATGAACCAAAAAGAGGTTTTGTGAATTTTTGGGAAAATTGGTTTTCAAAGCTAAAAGGTTCCAAAGGCCCTGAAAAATGAATCTGTTTCAGGTAGGAATTAAAAATAGAAAAGAGCTCCAAATGAGCTAAAACTTTCCAGTCAGAAACTACACATCCTAAGCTTTAAAAGGATATAAAGTTTGCGAAATTTAGATGTGTATTTTGAGAGATATGATTTTCCAAAGTTTGAGGTAAAATCTGGAAAAACTGGAATGAACCATTTTGGACAGTATGTTGTTTTCGAATAAACTGATTCAAATGGGCAAGGATTGGAACCAATGATTATTTTTCCCCTATATATCACTTAATAAATAAAATTTAGAAATTGGAACCACTCCATTTCGATTTTTCTGGAATTAATTATAAATTTTTAAAGTTGGGCCAGAAATCTGGAAAATGGGCCATTGAACAGTAACAACGTTTTTCAAAGAAAAAGAAAAATTTTTAAGTTCACTAAAAAGGTCAATTTGAGTCATCAAAAGCCCAATAATGGTTCTAAAGTGATTTAACATAAAGAAATAGGAGGAAAATAGGAGGTGTTATATTCCATCATTTTTCACCCGTGATTTGAATCTAATGTCAGTCATTTATCACCAACATTACATCTTTCCATGTAACATCACTTGAATAACCAACATCTAATTGGTCAAGAAATTACAACGTCTTGCCATTAGATGTCACTCTTTTAACCGACGTTAGTCGACCTATTTGATCGACGTATATGATGTATTTCTTGTAGTAATAAAATCTAACTTAATTGGATAGCCATATAAAAAATATAAAATATAATAATTTATTATGGCTGGCCACATATCGGACAAGTTAATGGGGTTTAGTTTAATTCGGATTGATCTGGTATGAAGGACCATGATTGAAGGCATCAATCAAGGAAAAATAAATCCCAGTCTATACGTGGTTCATATATAGGTGACCTAAGGCTTAAAATCTTTTGTTCAATTAATAACTTGCATATAAAAGAATTTTTGATTGCAGTTCAATTAATTAATATCTAATATATTAAAATATACAATATCACACCCCACTAAGAAACAAAGAAATTGGGGATGGATTCACAATGGAACTGTAACGAATTTAACCATTTGCAATAAAGTTAGTATAAGTGGGTCCATCACAAATTTGGTTCACAAAATGTTTTGTGAAAGAATTTCATTTTTTTCAGCAGCAAATCCATCAGATTTTTTTGTTGCCAGATTTGTGTTGGGTTTTTGTCCATCACAAATTTCCGTAACAAACCACGAGGAGGACGCAAGTTCAAATCTCAAAAAATTTGCTTATTACCAGATGTGAAAACCTTTACCCTGTAAGCCAAAAGAAATGATTAGTCTTAAATTCAAAATTGATGGGAGACATCCTTAGTAATCTACCAAGAAAATATAATATAAAATTGATACCTTTCATTAACAGCAACTAGTCACTGCGCTTGTTTTGTAACACTTATATATTACCTAAAAGCACGTTCAACGGTATTTTTTCGTAAAACGAGACAATCTCCTCCACATATTTATCTCGACTTACGTAAAAGTACTTCTCTACCGTTTTTTCTAACGGATCAATCCCATTGAATGGTTGGAACATGTGGGTGTGAGAAAAACAACTGTGTTCACACACATTTTTGCTTTTTCTTACGTACATGGCAGAGTCCCTTTCATTGCAGTCCATAGATATGGACATATTTAGTGAAGTTTCATGTTTGATCTTTCTATGTAAGAAAGATCATACTTCCTTCCTCCCCGTTCGTATTATAAGTATATTTCATATTATAACATGTTTTTTTATTTAAAATATTAATTTTTTTTTCACATAGCATGCCTAAGTATAATTATATAAAGCTTTCGAGTTGATTAACCAAACTAACTTCACTACTAATGACTTCTCTTTAGGGTAAATTCGACCGGTTAATTATATTGGGGAATAATATATGACATAAAGTATAAGACATGTAACTATTACTAAATTACTACTTAAATATCTAGGTTATCTTTAACTGATATTTTCATCCAAAAAATAATATTACCTTTCTCTTTCGCCAGCAATCCAAAAACATAATCTCTAAAGATTTGCAAAGTTGGATATTTACAATATTGACTCAAGTCAATAGCTTACTAAAGTTGGGGGTTCAAATTGGGAAAAAAAAATTCTGGTAAAAAACTGAAAAATAAATATTTAGAAAAGTCTCTTTTGACCAAAAAAAAAATATTTAGAAAAGTCTCGATGCTGACTTTTCTATACAATCATTGTAGTTCATGGGTGTCGGGGTGCAGTGGTCAGCGCGGCTGTCACCTTCCCAGGGGTCGAGTGTTCGATCCTTGGGAGCAACGCTCGGGGGTAGAGGTAACCCACCCTTGGTGCAAAGCACCTTTCAAGGGTGCGCCACGTGTATTCCTCACTCCGGATTAGTCGGTTGTCCCGGGTTACCTGGTCCAGTTGAAAGAAAGCCAGGGATTCAGGAAAAGATGTCGGATACTGGAGGGGTTCCGAGTGTTGGCTAAAAGGTCCACTTGCTTATTGTTCACCAAAAAAAAATCTAATTTGAAGATGCCCCTAACAAACTAACGAAAAGAAAGGAAAATTTAGTGAAGAGTGATTGTTTAAAAATTTAATTGCAAAGTACTTGAATTGGAACAATAATACTTCTGTGTATGACATCTTGCAGAGAACTAGTACTATATGATTAGTTGATGTGTCGCTGCTCATCACCTGGCACTGTGGCACAGGCGCGGGAGAAAGATAATGCCGACATCTTGCAGTGATCAGATGATACGGCGGCATAGGGTAATGCCATCATCAACAGAAAGCTGACAGATCTGTATGCTAGGGTCAAGGGCCAAGGCCTTGTTGAGCTCCAACACAAAATCACGATAGTACTTGATGCGATCCGGCTGAGGTGCTTCCGGCCGTGGGTCCGCAACGGAGCCGTACCATAGGGTGTTTGTCGTAGCCGATCACCCCCCGACCTTCACCAACTCAATCGCCCTCTTGTGGTAGTTCAAGTAATTGTCCTTATCCGCATCCACAAATATGAAATCGAACGCTCCCTTGTTCTTTTTCCTGCACATCAATTAGTGATCGATCGTCACAAAGAAGATGATAAATTAAAGCCCATGCACGAAGTAGGCGACGTTATATTAATTCCAGAAAGTGGTATTAATTGATATATATATATATATTGATAGTGTATATATATACATCTGTGAGCAATTACTTTGATAAGATCCAACAGAAACCACTTAGTAGGAATTTTTCATACTATACTTTGTTTTCTGGAGAAAAACCAGGTATATATTCAACATATAACCAATTAATTATAATGAAAGGATCACATCCTTCTCCCACTGGAAAGGATACTATAGCCTAAAGGAAGCGTGGGATGAAGTTGTTGTAACCCATCTTCCACTCCCTATTACAGTGGACAACAGGAAACATTATACCTTCCCTCTCAATGAAGGTATAACACTTGAAAAGTCATCATTTACAGATACTCATGTTCATAATTTATTAAAAACTAATTCTTTCTTACAAAATGAGTTATGCAGGTTGCAGTTAGAAAACTGTACAATTTCAAACTGTTTTAGAAAACTCAAAGGAAAGTATGATACTTTAATCATACAAGACAACAAAATTTTGCAGTTACAAGAATTCTGATGGATGAAAATTGTTTAAGGAATTTCCTAAAAGGTAATTAATACAAAAACTCAAAGGTAACTGTTTAAGGAATTCCTTTGAGTTTTAGAAAACTCAAAGGAAAGTATGATACTTTAATCATACAAGACAACAAAATTTTGCAGTTACAAGAATTCTGATGGATGAAAATTGTTTAAGGAATTTCCTAAAAGGTAATTAATACAAAAACTCAAAGGTAACTGTTTAAGGAATTCCTTTGAGTTTTAGAAAACTCAAAGGAAAGTATGATACTTTAATCATACAAGACAACAAAATTTTGCAGTTACAAGAATTCTGATGGATGAAAATTGTTTAAGGAATTTCCTAAAAGGTAATTAATACAAAAACTCAAAGGTAACTGTTTAAGGAATTCCTTTGAGTTTTAGAAAACTCAAAGGAAAGTATGATACTTTAATCATACAAGACAACAAAATTTTGCAGTTACAAGAATTCTGATGGATGAAAATTGTTTAAGGAATTTCCTAAAAGGTAATTAATACAAAAACTCAAAGGTAACTGTTTAAGGAATTCCTTTGAGTTTTAGAAAACTCAAAGGAAAGTATGATACTTTAATCATACAAGACAACAAAATTTTGCAGTTACAAGAATTCTGATGGATGAAAATTGTTTAAGGAATTTCCTAAAAGGTAATTAATACAAAAAATAAAAGAAAAATTATCCTTTATAACTCCTCAACAGTTAGTAGAGGAATATCATTATAAAAAGCTCATTGATTTACAAGAGTACTTAATCAAACTACACGAGAATACTCCACTTGAAGGCAGGTACAGAGTAGATCAAGAATATACCACTTGGATAAAAAATTCACAGGACAAATGGATGTATACAGGAATACTCAAGTTAGTCCTGGACTAGCCCAGAGAGAAAATGATGTAAATATTGACCACTTGGAATTCCTAGCCCACGGAATGATGGCAGGATACTGTATACCAGAAGACATGGTGGACCTACCATTTGGAGAAAGAGTAAATAGAGTCATCAAAAGAAAACAGGAACTCGGAGATGTGTTTATAAGAATAAAATCAAGACTCACTGGGTATGAAAAGACAGACTCCAATAATACTAACACCATTATTGGATTCCAAAATAATTTCCACCACTTCTTAATATCAAACTTTATCGAACATACAGAAGAAGCACTTGTAGAGCCACAAACTTTTAACTACATAAAAGACAAAGAGCTCTATCAATATCTTGCTAAGAAAAATAACATAAAGTTTGATACTAAGATATTTAGGGTGATATGCAAAACTGATTGATTTTGGATTTGGATTTTTACACAAAAGGAAAATGAACAAGTTATGATAGAAACTGAGATCCAATACTGGATTGTGAGATGCATGAACCAGAACAAGACAACGAGTACTCTCCAGATGCAAATTAGTATGCCAAGACTGACTAAAGATAAGGAATCATTAAAGCACACCTGCCCTTATCATTTAGTACTTTTTTTCTTAAAGTTGATGTCACTCTGCGTAGTGGAGCCTCATGAACGGACTTCAAAATTCAATTTTGAAGCCAAATAGTAATTTTCTTTTATATATAACCCCTCAAGGCTTGGTCATCACAGACCCATCAATCCCATCTCTCATAATAAATCCCTTTTAAACTCTGATTGTCTTATTCATGGCTTCCTAGTTCTTCTTTGTCTATAAGAGAAACTTGCGTTAGACTTACCTTTGTAATATACAAGTAGCAGTGACTTGGCACCGTCCCCTTTGGTATCAGAGGATGTCGGTTTATCAAGGGTTAGGTTGCAGTGTTTTATGGTGCATTTAGAATTCTGAAGTATTTTTAAGTGCATCCAACATCTTAAAGTATTTTTTATACCTTAGTGTTTGATGCACCAAAAATATTTTAAAGTTCTAGACACACGAAGAAAGATTTTAAGCTAGGGAATACAAAAAATTACTTCATGATATTGGATGCATCAGAAAAAATACTTTAAGGTGTTAAATACACTTTAATTCATCTATTGAAGGCTCTTCTTGTGATTCACGCACAAAAGCAATATTTGAACACAGAAATCAGAAGCCGGATCATCACTCAACAAAGTTAATGTTCGTTTCTTTGTAGTATTTGAACATCCAAATCTACTGCGCCTCTCTTTTAAAAAAAATATGCTTAGGAATATAATTAGTAGATGTGTCGCTGATCATCACCTGTCACAGGCACGGGAGAAAGGAAATGCCGAGAGAATAAATAAAGCTCGCAACACAGGCGAGCGAGAGGCCAAGCTCTGATTGCTTTAGAGGAACTTCAAGAGATAACAGAGTGCAACGAAATTAAGCGAATTATTAACATTTTAAAACATAGCCAACTAAAGGAAAATTAATAATAAAAATAATAATAATAGTTAAAAAAAGAAGTAGTGATCAGATCATGCGGCGGCACAGGGTAATGCCATCACCAACAGAAAGCTGACAAATCTGAATCCTAGAGTCAAGGGCCAAGGCCTTGTTGAGCTCCAACACAAAATCACGATACTACTTGATGCGATCCGGCTGAGGTGCTTCCGGCCGTGGGTCCGCAACGGAGCCGTACCATAGGGTGTTGTCGTAGCCGATCACTCCCCCGACCTTCACCAACTCAATCGCCCTCTTGTGGTAGTTCAAGTAATTGTCCTTATCAGCATCCACAAATATGAAATCGAACGCTCCCTTGTTCTTTTCCTGCACATCAATTATTGATCGATCGTTGCAAAGAAGATGATAAATTAAAGCCCATGCACAAAGTAGGCGACGTTATATTAATTCCAGAAAGTGGTATTAATTGATATATATATATATATATTGATAGTGTGTGTATATATATACATCTGTGAGCAACTGGTCAAGAACAGGAAGAGCAGGTCCTTCTCTGAAGTCAATCTTGTGAGCAACACCTGCTTTTCTAATCACAGGCAACCCCAGCTCATAATCTGCACGGTTTACGTCCAAAGCCAATATCTGAAAGCGACAAATTAAATGCATGAAATATAAATATACTGAGAGGTAGTTTTCTTGTGATTAAGGAAAGGGACAACCATATAGTACAGTAACTTGTATAATGTGTGTGTGTGTGTGTTTGTTGTGAGATGATAAGGGGAAGTAATTAAGTACTATAACGTAAGGGACCTTTCCATCTTCTGGGAGGGCAAGGGCTGTGGCGAGTAAAGAGTAACCAGTGAAGACGCCAATTTCAATGGTGTTCTTCGCATCCATGAGTTTCAGCATCAAGTTCAGAAATTGACCTTCGTCAGCAGACACAGCCAACCAGTTCCTGTTTCGCAAAACATAATCAATCTCACATGAGTGTATGTGTGTACAGAGGAAATGAAACTGATATGTGTGTGTCTGTGTGTGTGAGGCGTACCGGGAGTGTTTTGCAGTCAAGTCTCGTAGCTCCTTCAAGCACTCATGCTCTCTTGGGTAAACACTTGTTTCAAGGATATACTGCACAAGCATGCATTAATTGTTCAACGCATGGATCAATCGCAATGTTCAAAACTAGCTAGCTAGATATGTCATATATAATAATACGAAGAGTTCATATATATATATATATATAGTTGCCTGATAAAGAGCATCGCTTTGTAAGAGACTCTTATGATTCACATCTTTAGAACCACTCGAAGCTTGGCCTATCTGCTCCTCTCCATTAACGGAATTCATTATTATATGCAGATCCAATCCCTAGCCTTTTGGCAACTTCACTCTGCTGTTTCGGTAATATTTAGAGCAAGAAGCAAGAAAAGGTACTTGAAGAAGGCAGAGGATGAAATTAAAGGGATATAAAATGCATTTCTATATTCCTCATTGACGATTTCATATATCCCAATATAGTGTTTATATAGTATTCCTCTGTCAATCAGAGAGTGACACGTGTACAAGGAATGGTGTATTATTAGGGATACCTATACATATGAAGAAAGTGAAAAATATCACTCTCATTCAGTCATAGGCTTCAAATGGCTTAACTCATGGAGGGTTAACATTGATTGAGGTACTGTTCACTGAACAGTAATTCTGTGTTCAGATTATGCACTGTTCATGTGAACAGTACCTTCATCCTCTCTAATTTTCTGGCTCAAGCAACGTGGCCTTTGTGATTTTAAGATGTTATGCGGTGTTTGGAGTGTTGCTCAATGGAAATATGTGTTAACATATATAACAAGTGGATTGTTGGCAATTTGAAAATTTGAGCACCAGACGTGGTGCTGTAAATGTGTTGGGATAATAAAAATGTTCAAAAGTTGCCGTGAAAGTAAGTGGTATATGATTTTAGCATTAATTTGAAGCGGAAAAATTTCCAGATTTAGTGGTAATGTTGTGTAGGGGAATTTATGTAGCAAACAACCTCATTTGCCCATGAAATTTGGTGAGCATTTAGTGCATATGTCAAGCTTTAAAATAAGTCATAGAACACATTATATGGATGAGCGAAGTGTAAGTTATGAATTTTTCAGCTTGGTTCAGAAAACTGGGAAAACAGTATTTTTCTGATGAAGCAGCTAAATTTGAGTAGGTTTTAAACTAGCCAAATGGTCTTTGTTGACCATGAAATTTAACAATCAAATAGTACTCATGATAAGCTTTAAATTGAGTCCTAGAATGCAATTTTTGGTCAAGTAAATTGTAAGTTATGGATTATCAAAATTTGGAATTGAAATCTGGAAATCTGAAAAAGTTGGCAAATAATCAGAACTTTGGAGCTCTAATTTTCGAATATGGGTTGATAATAAATTTTGAATGGTAATTTTCTTTTGGATAGTATGTCGAGAGCTTTAAATGAACACTTGAATCATTACATTTGGAGTTTTATGGAATAAATTATAATTTTTCGAAGCTGGTTATAAATTTAAAAGTGTTAGGAAAAGAAGAAGAAGAGTTGGAAGCTGAAGAAAAGAGATGAGTTATATGTTGAGAGCATGACAGGTGAGTGAATAGCATTCCATTATAATTTTTATAAAATATGTTTTACCATCTTTCATACTTTTAATTTAATTGCACTGAAATTATTTACTCTTTTTATTGATATGACAAAGAGTAAAGTTTGAGAATTTCATTTAATGTTGTTTATTATTCTCAAATATAAATATTCATTATTTAATTATGAAAATTGAAATAAGAACTTTTGGAATATTAAGCATTGTATCATTTGAAGTATTTAATTATTACGATGATTTCATGCATGGAAATTGTGAAAAAAAATTATATTTAAATGATGTATATACTTCATGCATGTCTGAAAATGGTTTAAGATATTATTTGCAAATTTTCATGCTGGGATCCTTGTTATAAAATATTCCAAAATAGTTTTATCATTAAAGATTATTCGAAAGTTAATCCCATCATGCTGAGAATGTTTTAGAGAGGACTGAATATAGAACGTTGGTTACTAACAGAAGTACCGTTAGTAACCTAGAAACATGTGCTTCTACTTTCTTAAGAAACTTGCAGTAAACAACAATAATCAAGAATATCAACAAAGCCTTACCACCGAAACCTATTTCAAGTCTCAATGAAACCTAACCTTTGTAGATTCACCAATCACAGTCCACACCAACAAACATAATCATAGAAATATCAAAGTAATTCAATGAATTCACCATATAGAACTTCTTCCCCATTTTCCCTCACATCTAAAATTCATTCTAATCCTTAGTGTGCAACAAAAGTATAACAATGAGCACGAAACTAAAAGGTGACATTTTCTTTCAATGTTGTCTAAACTTCTATGGGAGACACCCTATGCTTTACAAGCTCATACAGAATTCTAACCCAACAAAAATAAAACTTTTTAGAGAAGCTTCACTGAATATTAAACATTAAACCCAACTATCACATGGAAGAAACCTATTTACAAATTCAAGAACCACAAGCTTTATTAGATCCCGCAGAAAGCAAAACTAACAATGGAATAGGACAACAACAAAAACCAATCAAATTTCAAATCTAATTTCATACCCTAGCTTTCGTTTCTCCTCGTAGGTTAACAACAAAAACAAGTCAAAGGATGCCTATGGACATACACACTATTTAAAACTGAAAAATTGAACATTGAACCAGAATACTTGGACGAAAAGTAAATGGGAGGAAGAGCCTACCAGAATGGAATAAGCCACACGATGGACGAGCAACAACTAAGGGACGATCGAG
This sequence comes from Vachellia pachyceras, assembly GCA_025593235.1. Classification (NCBI taxonomy): domain Eukaryota; kingdom Viridiplantae; phylum Streptophyta; class Magnoliopsida; order Fabales; family Fabaceae; genus Vachellia; species Vachellia pachyceras. Next base: position 20,404 of record JANTPZ010090428.1, on the reverse strand, counting down.
CTACAAGAGGAACGCAGTGAGGAGCACAAGCACCGCTAAGCAGCGGAGATGGCATCAGGATGATGACCACCGTAGCAAAGGCGACGAAAACGACGGTTCCGGTGACAACGACTTTGAGACCTGTGGATAAATAAGGGTGAGTTTCACCACCATAGCGGAGAAATGCGAAGGTTTAGGGCGAGTTTGAGACCGACGAAAATGGAGAGCAGCGAAAACGGAGAGCTGGGTATGTCAGGATAAAAAAGGGCACAATTGTCTTTTCAATTAACAAATTAATTCCCCAATGGTGCCTTGGGACCTGTGGATAAATATTTTTAACTTTGGGACCTTTTGATAAATATGTCTATTATTTGGGACCACACAGTAAATTTCCCTTTTATTTTGCATTAGATTACTCTTTTTTTTTTTTTTTTGCATCTTGCCTTAGATTACTTAAGACATTGGTCTTCAGCTAAAATTTTGGATTCTTTTGGTTTCATGGTCACATTCCCCCCAAACTTTTATATGAGAGTGAACATGTTGAGGGCTTTTGATTTCTTGTAGTTGGACAAAACAAAGCGTCTCTATTTGTGTAAACTGTTGACTAAGAAACATAAGATAGAATAACCTATCAGAAGATATTAGAATGAGAAAGGGCCTTAGCATTGACTTAAACACAAGGTTTTGAGTTTGAGTCTGTATGAATGCAAAAAAATTCCTTTGAAAAAGATGTCACTAACTGAGTTCATTCAACGTAACAATGCTGAAAGTCATACAAAAAATATAAGATATAATAATTTATTCTAGCTAGCCCCACAAGTTTGAGGTTCATATTAATTCAAATAGAGCCATTGCCAAATTTCTCCGGTATGAAGGACCATGATTGAAGGGATTACCAATGAAAAATAAATCATATGATGCAACTAATAGTCTTTTCCCTTCTTTATGTTTGTAAACACACACACACACACACAGAGGTGGTCTAAGGCTTAAAATCTTTTGTTCAACTAATAACTCGCATATAAAAAGAACACTTTGTTTGATTGCATTTAAAATAGTATTAATTAATATTTAATATATTAAATTACACAATATGACACCCCACTAAAAAACTAAGAAATTAGGGGTGGATTTACAATGGAACTCTAACGAATTTAAGCATTTGCAATAAAGTTAGTATACCCATCATAAATTTTGGTTCACAAAATTATTTTTTTGCATGAATTTCATTTTTTTTTCAATTGCAAATCCATGATATTTTTTTTTCTTCCCAGATTTGTGTTGGGTTTTTGTCCATCACAAATATATATATTTTGTTTCTTTTGCAATATATAAAAAGATAATAAAAAATACTAACAAATTGTTAGCTGAGGTGGTGAGTGACTTCATTCATGTAAAGAGGAGGATGCAAGTTTGAATATTGAGAAGTGTATTAATTGGAAGATGCGAAAACCTTACAATGTAAGCCTTAATTAAAACGAGATCTAGAGTGGTTTGAGAACACCCTTACTAATTTACCAAGAAAATATAATATAGAATTGATACCTTTCATTAATATCAACTAGTCGTTGAATGGTTGGGACATGTGAGTGTGAGGAAAACACAATCATGTTACGTTCTTTTCCCTTTCTTTGCATTGAGTACTTATATTGAGACATCTTTGGTGAAGTTGCATACTTCCTTCTTTCCTTTCTTATTATAAACACCCCCACTATATTTCATAATATAACTTGTTTTTATTTAAAGTATTAATTCAAAGGATTACTTTTTTGTTCACATATATGCCTAAGTATAATTATATAAAGCTTTCTAGCTGATTAACCAAACTAAATTATCTACCAATGACTTTTCTTTAGGGTATTTTTTGATACTTCACAAGAAATAACTAATGTTCACTAACTTCATCGGTTTATATATATAAAGCTATCACTGGATGTGGTATTAAATTTATAGCAAATCTTAGGGAACAAGGTGTCTCATTCATTAGACTTCATTAGACTCCATACACTACATTATTTTATTTTTGTTTTTACATATTATTAATTAATTATTAACTATCATGCAGATTTTTCATCAATATAAAATTGGACCATTTAATTTAATAATCATATTATATGATTACGAAAATAGGAATAAAATGTTATTTTTGATATATATTTCTTAGATCGCGGTTCCCACGGCTTTAGATAGCATCGATCGGTTAATTTAATCATGTTATGTTTGTGTGTATTTAGGAATCCGTTGGGAGAAAGGAGTTTACCGATTTCAAGATGTTTTTTACGGATTTCAAAATGTTTTTTGTCTTGACTTACATGTCCATTGAAACAAGGGATTCTCAAACATGCACAAAAGGTAGATATATGAAATGAACTATAAGGCATGTAACTATTGCTAATTTAATATTTAAATATTTAGGTTTTCTTTAACTGATATTTTCATCCAAAAAATAATCTCTCTCTCTTCTCTATCGTGAGCAATCCAAATTAAATTTTGGAGAAATAGTTGCATACTTTCATAATGTCATATCATTCATGCTTTTTTCAACGAAAATGTTCAATATATTTTTCTTGTGGGTCCTACAATTGTTATGGAGAGAGAAATAATCAATGAAAATGTTTTATAATGGGTTGTGAAGAGAGAAATAATCAAGAGATTATAGAATATGAGATCCACAAAAAGGGATAAATGTAATATTTTTATTGAAGAGAGTATAAATAACATGAATTTCTACACAAAAGTCAACAATTTGTTAAAGTTGGGGAATAATTCTGCAAAAAAACTGAAAATTAAATATTTAGAAAAGTTTCGATCCTGACTTTTCTGCACAGTCGCTGCCGATCCTAACTTTTCTGCACCAATCAAATTAACGAAAAAAAAAGAAAAAAAATTAGTAAAAAGTGATTGTTGGAAAATTTTATTGGAAAAGAACTTGAGTTGGAATAATAATACTTTCAGTGCATGACATCTCTAGAAAACCAGTACTGTATGTTTATGAAAATATATTAAATCTCTATGCCCAATGAAATTTTCAAATAGTGACTTTTTACCTATTTTTTTATAAAATGCAATACGTAAGTCCATATAATTTTATTATATGTTTGCTTATGTTTTGGTAGATTTTTCCTTTTTAGAAAGCTCTTATGGTTTCCTCAATTAGAAGTATCAGTCCTTAATAATATGTTAATTTGTAAAAGAAATGAAATTAGTAACTGATAATTTTATGATGCTGCGAACCTAAATAAAATCATAATCAACAATATTACAAATTATATATAAAGGCTTGGAGATGATTTTAAGCATAATACTTTTTTATTTTTATGTTAATAAAAACAATTTTATTTCATCATTTTATTTTTGAAAAATCTCTTTGCTTAGTCAGTATATACTCAATAGCTCTTATTAGCATATTATGAGCATAAGAATTATATAAACGCCTACAATTGAGAAAACTGTGTTAGAAATCAATAAAAAGAAAAATGAACCTACACGGACAAGTTTGAGGTTCACATTAATTCAAATAGAGCCATTGCCAAATTTCCCCAGTATGAAGGACCATGATTGAAGGCATTAATCAAGGAAAAAAATAAATCCCTTCTTTATGATCAACCAATAGTCTTTTCCCTACCCATCGTCCATGGGTTCAGCTGACGAAGGTATTTGATACTCTCACCAAAAGGGATATGGTTCGATATCGGGGAAGGTCACTTTGTTGTGGTTCCAGTCGCGGCGCTTGAAGAGGCATCATAACTCCTGGGTGCTTAGGTAAACGCCTTAGGGTAATTGACGGCTCGCCCTGTCCAACATTGGTATGACCTAAGAAGAAGGGAGATTTCACCCTGTCCTTGGCTTGTGGGTGAGCCCAACCCCCTGCCTAAAATTTTTGTATAAAAAAAAAAGTCTTTTCCCTTCTCTATGTATGTGCGCACACACAGGTGGTCTAAGGCTTAAAATCTTTTGTTCAAATAATAACTCGCATGTAAAAAGAACACTTTGTTTGATTGCATTTAAAATAATGAATTACACAATATGACACCCCACTAAAAAACTAAGAAATTGGGGATGGATTTACTATGGAACTGTAACGAATTTAAGAATTTGCGATAAAGTTAGTATAAGTGGGTCCATCATAAATTTTGGTTCGCAAAATTATTTTGTGCATGAATTTCATTTTTTTTTTCAATTGCAAATCTATGATATGTTTTTTTTGCCAGATTTGTGTTGGGTTTTTGTCCATCCCAAATAGATATTTTTTGTTTCTTTTGCAATATATCAAAATATAATAAAAAGTACTAACATGCATATTTTTATTTAAAGTATTAATTCAAAGTATTACTTTTTTGTTCACATATATGCCTAAGTATAATTATATAAAGCTTTCTAGCTGATTAAACAAACCAAATTCTCTATCAAGAAATAACTAATGTTCACTAACTTCATCGGTTTATATATGTAAAGTTATTACTGGATGTGGTATTAAATTTATAGAAAATCTTAGTGAACAAGGCGTCTCATTCATTAGACTCCATACACTACATTATTTTACTTTTGTTTTTACATATTATTAATTAATTATTAATTATCATGCAGATTTTTCATCAATATAAAGTTGGACCATTTAATTTAATCATCATATTATATGATTAAGAAAATAGGAATAAAATGTTATGTTTGATATTTCTTAGATCGCGGTTCGTATGGCTTTAGATAGCTATTGCTAAATTAATATTTAAATATTTAGGTTTTCTTTAACTGATATTTTCATCCGAAAAATAATCTCTCTCTCTCTTCTCTATTGTCAGCAATCCAAAAAATAATCTCTAACCTAAAATTTGGAGATATAGGTACGTACTCTTGGAAGGCCACGTCATTCATACTTTTTTCAATAAAATTGTTCTATATATTTTTCCTGTGAGTCCCACAAACGTTATGGAGAGAGAGAAATAATTAATAAAAGTGTTTTATAATGATTGTGGAGTGAGAGAAATAATCACTGAGATATAGAGTATAGATTCACAAAAAGGGATAAATGTATAAATAACATGACACTATAAAAGTATGTAAGTCTTTCTACTCAATATCAACATTTTATTAAAGTTGGGGTTTAAATTGGTTGGGGAATAATTCTGGAAAATAACTGAAAATTAAATATTTAGAAAAGTCTCGATCCTGACTTTTCTGCACCAATCAAAATAACGAAAAAAAGGAAAAAAATTTGTAAAAAGTAATTGTTGGAAAATTTTTATTGGAAAAGAACTTGACTTGGAATAATAATACTTTCAGTGCACGACATCTCTAGAAAACCAGTATTTATGTATATAAAAATATATTAAATTTTTATGCCCTATGAAATTTTCAAATAGTGATTTTTTCACCTAATTTTTATATAAAAATGTAATACGCAAGTCCATATAATTTTATTGTATGTTTGATTATGTTTTGGTAGAATTTTCATTTTTAGAAAGCTCTTATAGTTTCCTCAATTAGAAGTATTAGTCCTTAATAATATGTTACTTTGTAAAAGAAATGAAATTAGTGACTGATGACACGGCTTTCACTTAGTATACATTTATGCATCTAGATAATTTTATGATGCGAACCTAAATAAAATTATAATCAACAATATTACAAATTATATATAAATGCTTGGAGATGATCTTAAGCATAATACTTTTTTATTTTTATGTTAATAAAAAATTTATTTCATCATTTTATTTTTGAAAAAACTCTTTACTTTTTATTTGTGGCAACTTACATGTGTCTTCAATAGCTCTGATTAGCGTATTATGAGCATAAGAATTATATTAACGCCTACAATTGAGAAAACTGTGTTAGAAAAAATGAACCTTGACGGGCTTAGCTAAAATTCAGCTAAAACTATAAACAACACATTAATTTTCCCAATAAACCAATATAACAGGAAAAATATCTGTAAAGACCATTGAAGTGATCAGATGATAAAATGGTCCCTCAAAATGCCCAAAATTTTATAAAGTCCTTAGAAGCTTTTTTTTTTAAAAATTAACTTCTTCTTTTTTTGTGAAATGTAGTAATAGTCAACCTTTAATAAAAAGAAACTCTATTCACACCCATGGCCACTAACCTCCTCTGTCAACAACCAAAGCTCTAGCCATTGGCGATCTATTATGAATGCCTTCTATTATGAATGGGCTAAAAATTAGTAACTGCTTCACTTTAAGAAATATACAGCAATTTTAATCATATGATTAGTATTTAGATTAGTATAATTTATTATATACCATGTGCACATGAAAAGCTATGTAATCTTAACGAGTTTTTTTTGTTTCTCATGCTGATATTCTTGTATATTGTGCATCTATAATTAAAATAATAATACTTAAATTTGAATTATTTGATTGTCCTTTATATCGTATAGTTAGTTAAAAAAATTAATAAATAAATGTGAAGTAATCAATCCATCACATCCAATTTTTGTACTCTTCTTTGCTGGGCCAACTTCAATTTTTATTCTTAACATCAACTAAAATCATTTGTAACATTCGCAACTTGCTTTGAATGGTATATAATTCTTTTATGTAATTTCATATATTATGGGCAATTTTATTTCTCGAGCATTTTGTGAAGGAACTTTCTTATATTCTTCTACGGGTCTCTTTCTCTCCCATTACATGAACTTCACGTTATTAATTTTCCACATGAAAATCCCTATAAATTCCACCTCAAGGCCTCCCATTTCTTCATCAAACACTTCATTACACAAGAACACATAGTAATGGAGTTATTATTCAAGCTTCCATTTTCTCTCTTCTTCTTCTTTTTTCTGTTTGCCCACATAGCCCATTCTCAGGATTCACCACAAGACTATGTGGATGCCCACAACGCAGCAAGATCACTGTTGAATGGAAGAGCAAGAGATAAATGATGATAGAAAAAATATTATTGAATGAATAATTGGTATGTGAACTACAAAGGGAGTCTTATGTAGTACAAGCAAATGATTTTATTGGGCTTAAGGTCCAATGGACTATTTTCTATACTCCCCCTCAAGTTTGGAGTTATACAAATCAACAAAACTACTAACTTGCTTTACAATTTCAAAATTCTTTGCCAATTGCTATTGGGTACTTTTCCTTTTATTCAATCAAATGTCACAACATTTGTTTCTGTGCATTTCTTATGTTCTTGTGGCTATGAGTGCATTTAAGGGTGGATCCTCTTCTCCCCCTGCCTCTACAGCTTTTGTTGATGTGCCTTTCTTGTGGCAATGAGTGCATTCAAGGGTGGATCATCTTCTCCCCTGCTTCGACAGCCTTTGTTGCTGTGCCTTCTTTAAGGCAATGAGTGCATTCGAGGTGGATCCTCTTCTCCCCTGCCTCTACAGCCTTTGTTGCTGCCCTTCTTTGAGGTAATGAGTGCATTTAAGGGTGGATCCTTTTCTACCCCTACCTTTGCAGCTTTTGTTGTGAAACTCCAATCGGGCCCTGAGCTACCTCCATCGGGTTTGGTGCATTTCTTGGACTCCATATGGGTTTCTTGTGGTTGAGGGGTCACATGTCTCTGTCTCGCCGAATGACCCTGTGTGTGTGGATGATCAGCCAAGTACATGTCTCCTTCTTGGGCCAATCTTGTACTCCTGACTATCATCTCCATGAAGCGTCTTGATTTTTTGGGCTTGATTCTTGACTCTCAGACCCTATTTTTCTTACAAAACAACTAGAGAATACTCTGTAAACGTCGATGGCTTCAATGGCTTCTTGGTGGATACTGATTTTTTCCTTTTCACCATCTTTGAAGAGTTTTCTTGGCTGAATCAATGAAGATTCTTTCTTCACAGGCTTTTTCCATCCCCCTATTGTAGCCGCCGCTTGCTTTTGAGATTTACTCACATGTTTTCGTGGTTTTGAACTAACAGTCATACTTTTCATTCTTTCGCTTATCGCTGATTTTGATTCCTTGATATCTTGAAGTTGCACGAAGCATGATTTCCGACGACTTTGTGTCGCCGTACCGGTGTCGTTTCCAGCTTTCCCGGCGGTCGGAATCTTGCAGTGGCGTAGATCTCCGACGGGCCCAAACTCACACCCCTCCGATCAACCTTTCGACTTCTCACATGACGATAATGGAGTCTCTTCGATCTTCTTTCAGCCTTGTCTTCTTCCAATTTCTGCCTGATTTTCTCTCTATAGCCCTTCTCTCTTCCTCTTTCTCTGCTTTTCGAAGAGCCAACAACCATTTTCTCTCATTCTCCTCTTCAATTCTTTTTTCTTCCAGTAACTCCTTGCCTATACGAATTCTCTCCTTCTCTCTTTCTCTTTCCATTATCTTCTCTTCCTCTTCTTTCTTCTTGCGAGCCCTCTCTGTTTTTTTAAAAATTAAATCGCAGCGTTTCCAATCTAGATGACAAGATCGATCTTTATCTCATCGTCTTGCTCTTCTTGGCTTGCTTCTTTTCTGCCTTCACTGACTCCTGTGTCATCGTCGGTGTCAGTAAATTAGTGATAGGGATTTTTGGGTCTTCAATCCGTCGCACACATTCTTGGATCCTCTTATTCGCACGAGATCCTTCAAGGCTGAATCTTGAGACTGTGACGATGACCCAGTTCTTGTGAGACTGGTGAATGAACTTCCCTTGCCCTATTCTTCTTTTTCGTTTATCTTTGACGGTGAGCTTGTTGCAGCATAAAGAGAAGGCTAAACCCAGGATCCGCTCTGATACCATGTTGAATGGAAGAGCAAGAGATAAATGATGATAGAAAAAATATTATTGAATGAATAATTGGTATGTGAACTACAAAGAAAGTCTTATGTAGTATAAACAAATGATTTTATTGGGCTTAAAGCCCAATGGACTATTTTCTACAATCACAAGCGAATGTTCCAAACATAGCTTGGGATGATACTGTGGCTGCTTATGCATAGAGTATTTAACTGCAAAGTTTCAGCTCAATCAGAGCTCGTTTGCTATTTTTCATTGACATTTGAAACAGGTAAGTTTCTAGGGCCTTTGGAACCCATTTGTTTTGAAATCCAACTTTTCTTAAAATTCACCAAAACCTCTTTTTGGTTTATTAACCCACCTCTATCATGCATGATTATCTCTTTACCATTCCTTAGCACTTTTAGCCCATTTTCATGCATGCATAATCACATATTTACATGCTACTTCATGTTGAGGTTTAAGGGTTACACTCACAACAACTTCAAATAGAGTTTATCAACTCATATACTTATACAAAATCATGCAAACAAGAGCATTATCTTCATTTGACAATAACCTTTTTCTTACTCTTACTTGATCCTTCACCTACATGGTTAGTTGGTGGATAATGAGATTTATGCAAATCCTAATAGGAAAACTAACTAATCAAAAACATTGTGAATGAGCATACCATAACTTTAAAGCAAGTGTATGATCATACAATTTGTGACACATCAAAATACAATTTCATAATGCATATGGCCATAGCATCAAAGTCACATTTCATACACATATCATCCACTTCAATCATCATAAGAATTCATGCATCATTCACAACAAATTTTTCATAAACATAAGTAGATATTAGTAGTCTTGCTACCTTTAGCTTTGCTTTCCTTGTTACTTGGAATTCAAAGTTCTCTTGGATCCCTTCCAAGTGTGCTCTTGAGGGTCTCAAATACCTAAAGATCATGGCATAATATTCATATGAAGATTCAACCATCAATATGCCATAAAACTTACAAAAACGCACAAAACCCCCTTTTGGTTTTCTAAGAGTCCTACAAGTTCAAGACTTGAATTTTATGGCCCTTAAGGATTCTAAAATCCATCTCTTAGCTTTACCCTACACAAAACATCATTTTAGAGCCATTGGAAGCATTAGAATCATCAAAATCCCACTCCTTCTATTTTTTTTACAGATTTTCGAAAAAAACAGAAAAAGAACCACACTACTTCCACTCACAGTTTCCAAATCTCTCCTCCACGCAAAGAGCTGACGGCGCCATCTAAAATCTCTAACTCTAAGCCATGCATTGAGCTTCCACGCATCCGTCTCGGTCTCTCGCTCGTCACTCTGTCTGGTCTTCGTCGGTGTTTCTGTGGAGTTTGTGACTCGTGAGTTGCGTCTGAGATCACCAAACCTAACCCGATCGAGAGCGAGGCGAGAGCAATCCCCAACCCTAACCCTCTCTGTTAGTCTTTCCAGCCAGCGCCGCCCCCTCAGTCACACCTTCTTTGTTCAGGTGTGTTTTCTTTCTCTTAGTGTTCTTTTTTCCGTTTTGGATTATCGCTCTTGCCATTATTTCCAATTAGCTAAAGTTGCATTTCTCAAATTTCTGGGTCTGGTTCTGTCTGTCTTCCGTCTGGTTCTGTGATGGGTGAGATGGGTGACTGGAAGGTGAAGTGGTTCAGTGACAAGAAGGGTTTTGACTTTATAACCCTTGACGATGGCAGCAAGGACCTCTTTGTCCACCAATCTGCGATCTGGACCGATGGGTTTTGCAGCCTCGACGATACAGAGTCCATTGAATGCTCTTTTGGTAAAAAACAATCGGTATTTTTACAGCTTAACCTTTTACTATTTGACACTGGTAGAATTTGCTAATAATTCTTTAATAGCATTTTGATGTTTCTAATGAACCTAAGAAATTTTGCAAAGTGCTTAGTTGCTGGAGGTACAGGTGGAGTTGTTGTTGAAAGGGCTTTATACCCTATTGACACTATAAAGACACACTTACAGGCAGGTTACTGTGACCATAAACTGTGTGAAGATTGGATATTTAGGTTTTTACTTGAATGTTTGCTGAACTTATTACTTGATGCATAATGGTGTAAATACCCTGTTATTCTAGATGATAAAGGCATCAACAAAAGTATCGATATCTATGCAAAGTTAATGCTAGATAGTGAATCTTTTCAATTTTATTTTAGTAACCTTGAAGCATTTTGTTCTGTAGACATCGAGATTTGAATCCATCAACTATATCTGGGTTCTTTTCATGACATCTTGGAGTAATTTCTTGTCTGAAATTTACAGGGCTTCTGCTCTGTTGGTTGGAGTCTATGAGCCTGTCAAGCAGACACTTAAAAGGATATTTCAAAGGAAAGTAAACAATAGCGTGTCTGTTGATCAATGTTGCTAATACATCCATATAATGTTCTTTTGCAGTTTGTTTGTGCATCGCTACAGAGACATTGACCCAACTATCAGAATTTCATGCATAGAGTCACTGGGTGTATGGATTCTATCATACCCATCACTGTTCTTGCAAGATTTGTACTTGAAGTATCTTGGATGGACATTGAATGACAAAGTAATGAACAATTTTAAATTAATAATCTTGTGAATTTATAATTTTATAATTTCTCATACATCACTGTTTGTTTGGTTCTATTTTTTTGATTTTTTTCTATTTTCTCTCATTCTTCATTATGCAGAACGCTGGAGTAAGAAAGGCTTCTATAACTGCACTTCAAAATCTTTATGCGATGGATGATAATGTTCCAACCCTCGGTTTATTTACTGAAAGATTTTCAGGCAGGATGATTGAGCTTGCTGATGACATTGATGTTTCTGTGGCTGTTTGTGCCATAGGACTTGTTAAACAACTTTTAAGGTCTGCCAGTGAAACATTTTCTTGTTATATACTTGTTCACCAGTGAAAGGTCATGTGACATATTGTATATTTTGATTTGGCTTCTTGGTACCTTGCAGGCATCAACTTCTGCCTGAAGATGACTTGGCTCCTTTGTATGATCTGTTGATTGATGATCCCCCAGAAATCAGGCATGCTATTGGAGCGTTAGTGTATGATCACTTAATTTCTCAAAAATTTAATAGCTCCCAATCAGGTATGAAAAGTCGGCTGTTTACAATTTTTTTCACTTTAAGCTGGATATCTTCATTTTGACTATGGCAGATATGTGATTTGGAGAATATGTTCTCTAGGTGAGAGTGGCAGTTCTTCTGAGGTCCATCTTAAAAGAATGTTAAGAATTCTGGAAGAATTCCCACAAGATCCTATCTTGAGCATTTATGTTATTAATGATGTTTTGGAATATATGAAGGCTATAAAGGTATGCCTATATTATCCATCTGAATATTACTTTCTATGTGTGACAAAAGTGGTGACTTTCCTTTCTTAACCAAAGCATTTCTTTTGCTGGCTGGCTGTTCTTGTATCTCTGTATTTAAGTTTTCCGGAACTAATGCCTGAAGGATAGGAAGGATGTCCAAACTCAGATATATTGGCAAGATATTGTAACACAATGGTTGTACTGACTTTTGATGCATAAATTCTTTTTCTCTTCATATTTTCCATTTATTTATCTGCCCAGCATACTTGGTATTTGTCAATTTGAACTCAGTAGTATAAAAATTTACTTTTCTCATTTGAAAATTCATTATAAGATTTTTTAATCCTTTATTGTCCTACCTTCATTTCAAAAAACAAATCGAATACTCAAGGGGACGTTAAACCCCATGACTTCTTCCTTTGCCTTTTAATTTGAAACCATGCATAAGGAGGCACCAAAATACTCATGTTTACTTTTCTGTCCTTCTTTCTTTCTCTCCGATTTTTTTTTAATTTAACCGGCAATGGAGACATTGGAACAGTTTTTTTTAATTTCAGAATGTATGCTGGGTCTGGTCAAACATGGTTAGGGGAAGGTCAGGAATGCTGTATTCCCAAAAAAAAAAAGGAAGGAAGAAAAGGAAGGTGTAAGAAAACTTCACTGGTGTCTCTGCTGAAGTATTTTCTTGTATATATGCCATTCCTAGTTTTTTTTTTGTTTCCAACGGTTGTTAGTTGTTCTTAACCATGGCTCTTTGGGTTTCAGGTTAATTTCTATATTCGGCTCAAGCATATGGACCATGGCTCTCCGTTTCGATAAAGTGGTTCAAGCATGGATAAGGGCAGCTGGTAGGATAAAGAAAGGTCATGCTTATGGACCTGGATTACATTCTATCAAAGGAGTTAATGTGGATCGCATCCATATTGGTTAAAGTCACATAATGATTGTATTGTTTGGAGCTCGTAACTTTTATATGTATTATTTTTTAAATTTTATCAGACATTAGTATGTATGTTTATGGCTAAAGACATCGTGTACTTCATATTATTATTTAAAATTTGATTTTTGGGTCAATTGTGTAATTGAATAGGGTTTATTTATAAAAAAAAATTTTAAATGCGCAATTAATTTATATTTAAAATCAATGAGTCACGTAATTACTCATTTAGCGATGGAAAATAACGCATTTAGCGTTGCAATTTTTAAATTTAGCGACGGACATGTTTCATAATTACCATTTAGCGATGGAAAATGTTATTTAGCGACAGAATTAGCGACGAAAAATTGTATTTAGCGACGGAAAATGGTATTTAGAGACGGAATTAGCGACAGAATTAGAGACGGAATTTTCCGTCGCTAATTCCGTCGCTAATTAGAGAGGGAAAACGTTCGTCGTTAATTCCGTCGCTAATTTAGCGACAAAATTAGCGACGGAAAATTCCGTCGTTAATTTAGCGACAGAATTAGCGACGGAAAATTCCGTCTCTAATTAGCGAGGGAAAAATCCGTCGCTAAATTTAGCGATCCTCGTTTTAGCGACGGATTTAGCGACGGAAAAAATCCGTCGCTAATTCTGATTTTTCCGTCGCTAAACCTGATTTTTCCGTCGCTAATTCTGTCGCTAAATCTGATTTTTCTAGTAGTGAACTTACACAAATCATAAATGCTAAGAAAATGCAAGTTCAAAACAATACTCATGCTATTAATGAATTGTGTGATGTAAGGACTTCTCCAACTTTGAGTTACTTCGCAGTACACTTTATTAGGAAGAAAATGAACTTCGTAGGGTGATTCAATTCCTTGTGGCTTTATCCTTTTAATTGTTGTTTTGTTGTAATTTTTTAAAAAAATAATCTATTTTTTGTCATCAATGGTGCAAAAAAATGTGCGTTAGCTTCTTAAAGTATTTATTTTAATAATTTATAATGAAAAACCTTCTTAATATATGTTTAGAACAAATATTATAAATTTAAAAAACAAAGTATATTAAGATTTTATATTTAAAACTAAAGGAAATCAATTTCAGTAGCTTTTTTTTTTATCCAATTCCAATAACCACCAGAAACATCCCCTAAAAATAACACTATATTTTCTGGAATATTTTGGGCCGTTAAACAAATATCTTTTTGGGCCTAAAGTCCACATAGAACATGCGGCTCTCTATTTTTCGCTATTTTCCGCCCATAAAAATTAATTCCTTTATAGCCCAAAAGGAGATTTTTTTTCTTTAAATTCTTTTCTTATGGGCCCAAAATAGCAAGAGCAAAATAGCCCTATAGTTTTAAATGAGATTAAATTTATGAAAGGGGGTTAGCTCATCACAACATGGTAAAATAAAGTTTAAACTTTCATTAGAAGATGCGCCATTATTCAACACTTTATACCACCTTGAACATTATTATTTTCAGTATGAGGATAATTGTGCTTAGCAAAAAAAATTATTTCTTTTTTCATTGGTTTTTCTTTTGAGTGAAGAATACTTTCTTAACATCATATTGTTCACTTCCTTCTCCACAGTAAAGTATTCCTAGTTACTTTGAATTTGAGATTAATCTCTACCGGCCGGGAGTGTACGTTAAGACATTCTTTTCACATTCTAACAAGTGAGTTTTCCGAAATTTGAATTTGTATTATCCTCCTTATGAAGAGGAGATAGCTTGTTGGTTCATCCTTCTCCAATTTTTCTTCATTTATTGGTTATTAGCTTTATTGAGGAGAATTAAACGGAACCTTATATCACTGTCTAAAAGCATGCATATGAAATAAGATCCCCCAAGTTACTTCAGCTCTCGGTTATTATGCCAAGACTGTGAAGTCCAAGTCCACAGAATAATTCAACCCCTACATTGTGCTTGTTTAGATCAACTTGATTCTTTTCATGAAGCATGCATGGACTAGCTAGCTGAAAGAAGCATCTGCTAAAATCTTTCAAGAAGGAAGCTCTATGCTTCATGGGCCCATGAAATAAGCTCCGTTTAATATTCCCCATCCATTTGGTGACCTTGGTGGGTTAGAGAATCAGCATAATGATTTATACCAAAAAAAAAAAATCAGCATAATGATTAGCCTCTCTTGACTTGAGATCAAAGTAACAATCCAATCGCGCATTCTGTAACGAATCTGTCTGATGTGATTGTTGAGAGGACGATCTTGAGTTGGGTCGCTATTGATTAGATATAATGTTTCTGCGGGAGTCGATAAAGATAAAAATTTTACAATAACCGTGCATGATAGTATGATTCTGGTATAAAATCAACTTATTTTAAATGATTTTACCTCTAAGAAAACCCCAAATCAAGTTTTAAGCCTCATCCACCGAGAAAGAATTACGAGTAAGCTTAAAGCATAAAAAACCGAATCTAATTGCCATGAAACTTTATATATTATTCGATCATCATCTAAAGAAAGCAAATGATAAAAAAGTTTCAAACGAAGTTCATAATAAAATGCTCCAACTAAAAACTAACTGAGAATTCATTGATAATTTGAAAATAATCAAAACTCCCAATTTCATAAATTCCTTCACTAATTCATCACTTTCATCCTCCCATTCTATAATTTCTTGCATCAGAAAAGCTAAGCGAAAAAACAAATTGCAAGGTCATTATTAAATCCTTGCATATAGTTCGCATTTGTCACATACTATCCATAGATCGACATTTAAGTTTAAAGACTTTTGTAACTCATATGTTATCACCTTTAACTTGGAAGGGTTTTATAATGATATGATGACCTTCCAAACTTTGATATTCAAATGCGAACAATTTGAAACTCATGTTCCTTTATGTAACTTGGAAGAACCAAATGTCTTACATCAAAATTTGGCAATTTATTGGTCTTAAAATGGAATTAAACTAGAAAGTAGCCCTTGTGAAACGCACATATAACGTTGAATCTTCCTCACAGGCTTGTGTCTCTTTTATTTTCTGCCACTTGGTAGCATATATTTCTTTATCATTTTAATAAGAAAATGCTGAGTTTTTTGCTTTGAGGTTGAGATTGATTCACGTTTATTATAAAGAAATAATTCATTGCATAATAACAATGAACTTCAGATTATACATTTGAAGATGGCAATTGATTGGGCATTCCCGAATGGAATATTTTCCATTAATTATAAAAATTGAAGGAATTAATAGTATCTCTAAAAATAAAAGAGATCATTCGCTTTCATAAACATTATATATATATAATGTTTATATATATATAAAGCAGAGAAGTGACACAGTTGAAAAAAATGCTATGAAGAGTTAGTTACACTATTTATCTATATGTCAAAAGATAGGGGTATATATAATAGGAACTAGACTGAACAAGATTCTTCATAGGTTTAATTTCCTCTTCCTTTCACTCTTCTTCCGCTCTCATTTATTGCTTTCCCAACATGGTAGGCTGCAAAAGTCAATGCAGTGCCTTAAAAAATGGAAATAATTAAAATCAGAAAACAAATCGAAATTGTTGATAGAGATTGGAGTTATAAGGGAAGACTTGTTTGGTGTGTTGGAAAGGTCTATAGATATGAGGCGTGTGGCAATCCCGTAGTCCAAGCGTTTTCTGCTTCTCCAACCATTTACTCTTTTCTCCCCCCCCCCTATCTTCAACACTATTTCATCCTCTTTTTTTTTTTATGTAATGGTCCCATCTAAACAGGTTTGAGGTGTTTTAGGCATGTACAAAGAAGATCATAAAAGGCATCGATGATAAGGGTAAGTCAAATCGCATAGAGTTATTTGGAAAGAGGTAAAAGAAAACTGAAAAGAATATTAAATGAAGTTGTTGAATAGGATCTCTTGCTTAACAATCTATTTAATGATTGATAGAACACGATGATGTCATGCGATCCATGTAGCTAACTCTCACTTAGCAAGATACTCCTCTTATCCTATCCATAAGAAAAATAGAGAAGATTTTATTTGGTCTTATTTGAAATAAGCCTCCTTATTAAATTTTCAATATGAATATACAATTTTAACATTCATATATTACGTGTTGATTTTACTCCAATGTTATCGTGATATTGAATTGATATAGAGTTTAAAATTTATTAAATTTTAAAATATTAATGAGATTTAATGTTTTCTTTAATCCGCATGAAATATATTAGAAATAATTTACAAATAGCAGGGTAAATCTTGTTGTTAGTGTAAGTGTCTCATCCTATTTGAATATCCATGTAAAATCACATCACATCACTCAACTGCACACAAACCCTACAAAATGAGTTGTGCATTTGTTATTAATTATGTATTTTATTATATATTGATAACAATATTTAGTAGGTCATAGCTTGTATTATGGATAATTAAAAGATAAAATATATTTTTACTGATTATGCAATTAAGTTACAGTTTTTATAATTATTTGATATATAATTATGTCATATTTGACAATTGTGAAGTTTAAAGATCTTGTTTAAAAGAAATGGAGTCTCATTGAATCATCATTGAGATGCTTCATGAAATTACTGACCATACATAGTATTCCCAATGTATCACTACTATTTTAAATTTATTACTCCTTCCACCTGTATGAGTTTGATAACTATTTTGCAGATAAAGAAAATTAATTTTAGTTTTTTATTTTAGAAAAAAGTGTACAATGGTTTCTTAAAGGACCTTTTTATTCATTGGTACATGTAATTAGTATGAAGAGTTTAGAGAAAAATTTAAAAGTTGAAAAGTAAAATGGATTGATGTTTAATATTTAGGATTTAAACAAATCCCTCTATTAGCTCTTACATATATTTTCTTTATCACAGCTGTTACATATATTTAGTTGGAGGAAGTATTACCTTTAAATTACATAGAATTACATTTGTAACATCTCAAAGATTAAACTATAATTTTACAAATATGATTGGTATTTATTTAAAAATACCAAAAATAATTTATATTGAACATAATTGAATACACACACATACATAAATACATACATACACACAACAGACACAAAACCTGAGTAGGATTTCGATATACAAGATAGAACCTATAATCTAAAAAATCATTTGCAATGTATTTATAAATATTAAACAAAATTTATGGATTTCGTATTAGTCATAATATTTCTACTTGAGTTCACATTAAATCTAGATGATATACCAACAAATTGTTAGTTGATGTGGTAAACAATTCACCTTTCTAAGGATGAGAACACAAGCTCAAATAAGAGAAAACATACTTATTGGAAGAGGAAAAATATTTACGTTTTAAGTTTTAAAAGTGATTAGTCTTAAACTCAAAATAGTTTGGAGTCACCCTTGATTACTCAAAATCTAGGCGAATACATCTGCCAAATAGATGTATAAATATTGGAGAAATTTTGATTGTATATATTTGATAGAATGTGTAAATAATATCTTAAAAAAAGAGGTATTGTGTCATTGTTCAATTGATCAGATACAAAAAATACATTAGCATCCGCATACAAAAAATAATTAGTTAATATTATGAATTTTGTGTCGCTATTTGTTGTGACATTTTCATACAAAGTGTATCATTGGGTTGGAAATAAATGAGTGGAACCATTTTTGACCTGAAAAAATTGTGTGGTGAATTGACGATCCAAGTATTTCTCATAGAGAAATGATAATCTTAATTTAAATAAACAATGCCATCCAATTGAAGTTGACTATGTTGGATGCTGTCTCCTGTGGTGGTGATTCGATCCAATATTATTGGTCCATCGATAACAACTGATTTAACAACGATCTAATCTAAATGGGACTTTGTTTCAGATTTCAGGTTCCTTGTGAAACTACACTACCATTCATAAGCCATCAACACGTTAATAATGTCGAAATGAAAACACTTTAATTGACTTGTGTGGATCCATCATTAAAGTCTGAACGGGCTGGCGGATAAATGGCTCGTTTGGTACATTGGAATTGATTTTGATGAAAATGAAGATGGAGATGGAGATGAAAATTGATATAGAAATGGAAAAAAAGGAGGGGTCAAAAAATCAATTCCATGGAATTGAATACAATTACATGGATTACATCATGGAAATCATTTCTACCCATTTTAAATTCCATTTCCATTTCCAATTCCACCTCCCAATCCCACCATATCAAACATAGGAAATGAATTACATTTCCAATTCCACCATACCAAACATGGTACAGTAGGCTAAAGGGCTTCACTTATCCTCTTGTCAGTCTACCCTTTTAATTAGAATCCTTTGTAAGCAGCCCTCTTTGGTACTTACATCGACATTTCACTCGACCTCTTGTAGGTCAATCCTTCTTATTAAAAGCCCCGCAAGTATCGCTCT
Organism: Vachellia pachyceras; assembly: GCA_025593235.1. NCBI lineage: Eukaryota > Viridiplantae > Streptophyta > Magnoliopsida > Fabales > Fabaceae > Vachellia > Vachellia pachyceras. The sequence goes on along the minus strand of JANTPZ010090428.1, from coordinate 1,116 downwards.
CTAGTTGGCTGTATCACAATTAAAGTATAATTCCTTTGAAGAACCACATCTCAAAAGCTACTTATTATTGGAAACTCAAAACTGTATAGGCACCTCTTTCAAGAAATTCTTTTTAATATGGGACTTGTTACATATTTACTAAAATTTGCTTTCATGACATTTTTGTAGCTAATTATGTATTCATGTTAAAATATATTGGGTTTAGAATCGTGATGTTTCATACTAAAGAAGAAAATTTTATGTTGTAACTAATAATTATTATTATATATACATCTAAACTAAAGTTTTTAAAATTTAGCTGTTGCCTCTTGACCCCAAAAACAGGACTTCCTATAAACATTTAATGAAAGTTTTGTCCTTTTGAATAACTTTGATCATTCATATAATTATATAATCAATATCTATATAAAATATAATGTTGGGATTTTGGAAGTTTTAGTGGCATATATGAAAAATCTTCCAAGGGATATTAAAAAGTAGGCTAACTTGTACACAAAAATTTAATCAACTTAGAATATACAAATAATTTAGCATGTGGAATGAGTCTCATGCCTATGTTCTCATCAATTATAGTTTAGTAATTAAGACTGGATGAACATTTTGCATAAATAGAAAAAGAATAAAGCCACGTTCTGTCATATTTTGATCTGCTTAATTACTTGTATCTTCTATGCAAAGATTTATTTGGAAAAGGAACGTATGATAACTCGTTCTTTTTAATTGAATTCCTATATAGTTCATTGTGGCTTCTTAATTATCGAGTTCCACAAGAGATTGATTTGCTAAAATTTGATTTATCAAAAGGCAATTAGGGTCTTAATTTGCAACTAAACTAATCTTTAATTGCTTTCATGGCATCCACTACCTCAGATGCCTTATCCAATATCACTTTAGAGATAGCTCAATCTTCTTTTTATCATCGTTACATGTATTTTTATAATTGTCCTATTTCTTCGGGAAATTTACTGTACAGTCCCACATAAGGGACTTATTTATCAAATGGTCCCAAGTTTTAAAATATTTATCAAATGGTCCCAGAGGTGTTGTCAATACAGCGCATGGTGTTGTCAATGCAGCGCATGGTGTTGTCATGTGACAACCCTTGACAACACCATG
>JANTPZ010090427.1:0-27502 GCA_025593235.1 Vachellia pachyceras | reverse complement strand
TCCATTGTGATTTTTCATTTCTATATTTACTTCTATATTAGACGTTAGTTCTTAAAGTTCATAAGGATTTAACTATGGATATATGGGAAAAAACCAGAACTTATGAAAATTTTCTATTTAAAATTTTAACTGGTTTTCTCTATGGTCCCTGTATTACACGTTCTGGTGTTAATATTTATACTTAATAATATTAATGTCAAGTCCTTATACTAACTTTTTGAATGCAAAAAGTAAAGGGGAAATTTATTGTTTGGTCCCACATAGTGAAGATATTTATCAAATGGTCCCAAATTTTAAAATATTTAAAAATGGTCCCAGAGGTGTTGTCAATGCAGCACATCGTGTTGTCAATACAGCGCATGGTGTTGTCACGTGACAACACCTGACAACACCATGTGCTGCATTGACAACACCTCTGTGACCATTTTTTAAATATTTTAAAATTTAGGACCATTTGATAAATAAACCCTTATATGGGATCAAACAGTAAATCCCGTAAAGTGATAAACTATTACGATTTGAAATTGTCAGGCTGAATATTAGAATTCATTCGATTTTTTTTTTTGTTTTTTGGGGAAGCGCGTGTGCGTTTTTTTTGGGTTGGGGGGGGGAGTGTGCGTGAGATGAGAAGGCGAGGCGTGACGAGGGAGAGGACGCGTTGGGGTGGTGGGTCCCTCATCATCATCTTTACTCTTTAGGATTTGGAATATCCATTTCCGAATTCCCTTCTCGAGTTCGTTCACGTTTGAACTAGTGAGTCAATTTTAATGGGAAAAGTTTTCTGATTGTTTTTCTTAATCTTTTCCATACGTCTGTGTTAGGAAATATATATATTTGTGTTAGTAGATAATTATATTTGCATGAGTATATGAATATGCATTAATGGTTAATATCATTATTAGTGCGTCAGTATGAAACGCGTCAGTATATGCATTAATGGCTAATATCATTATTAGTGCGTCAGTATGAAACGCAGTAGGAATGTACTTTTACGTAAGTCAAGTCAAAAATACTAATGAGATTATCTCATTTTGTTAAAAAATAATGTTAGATGTGTGTTTGAAGAGTGTGGAAGTATTTTACAAACACCCAATTTTTCTCGTAAATTACATTTTGGGTAACTCCCTAATCGGGACCTTTAGTCTTTGGTCTTTACCACATCATTAGGCTTATGGACTTTTGTGTGTGGGGGGGGGGGGGGGTTTTTAAATTTCAAAATGGAGCTGAAACATTTAAAATTAAAAACCCGCTTGATGACATCTAAATTTTCTAACTGGGCCTTCTTTTTTAATTTTTCCAATTCATTTTTATATTAATGATTTGTACCACATAAAGAACAATAATTTATGAATATAAATTATTTTTTGTTGCATAAAATTAAAATTCTAAAAAGGAGGGTGCATTTTTATCAAAATAAAAGCTTAAAAATCAAAGTTCAGCTAATTCAAAAACATTAAAATCATAATCCAATCAAACTTCTGTAGGCTTAGGCCTTTTGCATCTACTTCATTTTATCTTTACAAAATTGTCCTTCAATAAAAAAAGTGAAATTGTCTCTATTTACATCTTTTGAAAATAGTTAAAAATAAAAATCGAAAATGAATTTTCCTGAGTGTTGAAAATAGTTGAGAGCTAGAAGGAGACAGAGAAAGAAAAGGGAGAGAGCCACGATGAAGTAGCATACGAACTTAACGTAACTGGGCCAAAGGCCCACATACAACAATCCAATGGATCACTATGCTCTACACTCCCCCTCAAGTTTAGAGCTAAACAAATTGATAGTCTCAACTTGTAATAATCTGTTCTATACATCTTTCATGATTGGTTTAGTGAGCAAATCAACTTTCTGTTTAGATGACTTCACATGCTGTAAGCTAATCAAACCATTTTGCAATTTTTTCTGATAAAATGGAGATCTATTTTAATGTGTTTCATTCTTTCATGAAACGCTGGGTTAGTAGCTATATTGATAGTTGACTTATTTCCACAATGTATACGCACAGGTCCATGATGTTTGTAGTGTGATTCTTTCAAAATTCTAGTTGCCCACACTATTTCTGCAACAGCAGGACCTAAAGCTCAATATTCAGCCTTTGCAAAAGATTTGGATACTGTGGTTTGCTTCTTTGTCTTCCACATCATGAGTGAACCTCCAAGTTTGAGTAGGTACCTAGTCACAAACCATAGTAGTTCCGCAGGCTCCCTTATCAGAGTCACAAAAACACTCCAAGGTTTTATCTCCTGCTGAGTTGATGAGAGTTCCAGCGCCTGGACCGTGTTTGAGATATCTCACGACATCACATGTCGCTACCACTGCACCTTCATGGGGTTCTGCATGAATTGGCAAAGTACCTGCACAGAAAAATAGATATCAGGCCGTGTAACAGTTAAATATACTAACCTGCCAACAAGCCTTCTATACACCTCGGGTTCCCTCAATAAATCCTCCTTCTTATCCTTCCCTTTTTCATAGGCTAACAATTTTCGTCTTTGAGCCATAGGTATTCCAAGAGGCCTGCAATCGCTCATCCCCATATCAAACAAGAGACCCAAGACATATTTTCTTTGTGATAAAATTATTCCCTTTCTAGATCTTGCTATCTTTATACCTAAGAAATACTTCATCTCCCCTTAATCCTTTAATTTGAAATTGTTGTGCAGCAGCTGTTTTACCTCCTCTATCCTACTGTGTGATCTTTGAATGATCAATAAATCATCTAAATAAACCAAAACTAGCACAACATCATTATCAAAGCGTCTAATGAAAAGTAAATAATCATGCTTGCTTTGGGTAAAATCTCCTGCAAGCAATGCTGCAGTCAGCTTGGCATTCCATTGTCTGGAAGCTAGTTTAAATCCATACGGGGACCTCTTAAGTCTACAGACCATATGCTCCCCCTTGTGATTGAATCCCTGGGGTACAGTCATATATACCTCCTCATTGAGGTCACCTTGCAGAAAAGCATTATGAACATCCATATAATCAAATCCCAATTATTAATTGCATTACTGTGAACATTTTAATAACATGAGAAAGAAAAAGTCTCAAGGTAGTTCCTTCCTTTTGATTATAACCTTTGGCTACCAATCTAGTCTTATACTTATTTATTTCACCATTTGCCTTTTATTTTACTTTATACACCCATTAATTACAACCTATGGGTTTCTTTCCTTTTGGAAGGGGAACAATGTCCCAAGTCTTATTGTTTTCTAATTTCATTTCCAAGTTCATGGCATCAACCCACAATTTATCTTTTGCAACTTCTTCATGATTCCTATGTTCTATCATAGGATCTATACTAGTAAGAAAACACATACGTGAAATAGAAAAATGTTCATAACTCAAATAATTCTCAATTGGGTAAGCACATTTTCTTTTAAAGGTATCATTATTACCATGGTTATCAAGTTGCAAACATAATCCTTTGCCCAAATAGGTGGTCTTTTGTCCCGGATGGGTCGCACTGGAGATCTGTCTCCCCCTGGTGTCTCCCTCATATGATATATTTTCATGATTTCATCCACTGGATTAGGAGTGGGATCATCAACGAGGCGCTGTATTTGTCTCTGTGTGGTTGAATAATCACCCAAACTGGTCAGAATCAAAGTAAAACATGTTTAAGTTCTTTAGACACTCCCCTTCGGTTAGGAGGCACGCTATCTTTGTAAGGAAATTTATTCTCTACAAAGGTAACATGTCTATTGACCAAGACCTCTTTGCAATGTAAATTTGACAGAAGAAATCCCTTTTGGTGTGCTGGAAAACCCAAGAACATACAGGGAATAAACTTGGCCTGAAATTTATCAGTGGTGGTTAAATCAGTTGCATAGGCCAAGGAACCAAACACCTTTAAATCAGTATAGTATTTCTCCAAACTAAGTCTATTTTCCTTCGAATGCCCGAATTAGCAACTGTGGTTATTTATTGCAACAATTCCAAATACACCTTCCTCTCAATTTTGAGCGTGGGACGTGATTGGAAACAAGCATTATCTGCACTTAAAATTGAATAGCCCTTACTTGGAATTGATGCTACAAATCTGATCATCAATATCAGAGCCAGTTGATCTTTTTTAATTAAGAAAGTTATTTAAATAATGCATTTATCATTTCCCCCAAATTGACTTGCCTGAATTAGAAACTAATATATAATTTAAGTAATTTATTTAACATTATTAATCTCAAAAAAACTAATTGACTTTTACGTTAAGAATTGGAAGTAGTATTGATATTTTTATGATCAAGATCAAAGCAAATAGATTTCACTTAAATGGGTTGCCAAATTCTACCATAAATATGAAATTTTATGATAAGATTCAATTTAATATTTTTTTGTTAGGTATACTCAAAATGAAAGCTCGATACTCAAAATGTTTGTCCACTGCCATTATCTTGGATCCCTTCTATGAAAATAAGTGAATGTTGAAAGAAAAAAACGGTGGACCCCTAAACCATAAAGCCCAAAGAGGAATCACGCTTATTGGGTGGGGCCCAGGGGTATTTCAATTTACTTCTGTCAATAATTAAAAAAGTGATTTTTTTTCTCCATTTACGTGTTCCTGATTCATCCCAAATAAAATCGGAGCATAACATATTTGAGAAGAAAACACTTGTAGTACATTTGATTTGATCGCATGAATCAAAATTACATGTAATCATTATACAAACGATATAATTAGTTAAACACCAAATTAAAGGCATGATTTAGTAAGAATGTAAAAACTTACTGTGCTACTGTGGATAAAATAGTTAAACTGAAACATAACTAGAGTTAGGGATTGGGGCAATAGGAAAAAAGGTAAGAGGCTGAATGATAGATTGGTCTTCAATTGATGGTCCGATCCATAAATAATTGATGGCTGAATGATAGGTTGATCAATGATCTTCAATTGTATAGTGAGTTTATGGATCATTATTTATGGATCAAACCATCAATTGAAGATCATTGACCAACCTGCAAGGAAAAAATTGCTCCACTCGTATTTACATTTTTGCCCTTCCATCACTCAAGTGATTGGGCAGGAAAAAAAAAGCTGGGCAACTTCGCTCGCATCATTCTCAAGATCCATTCACCTGGTGTTAGGACTGTCAGGACTTGAATTTGTTGGAGGCCAGTCTATGAATATGGTTGTCTTTGAAGCTTAAGTAATGACCTTAAATTCCAATCCATCTATTAGACCTTCCTAATTGTTAGTCTTCGCTTAGATTTATACAGATGTTCTACACAATTCGGATAAGGCTTTCTTGTTCGTATAAATGGGCTCTGTTTGTGGTGAAAGCTGTCATCATGTTGTTGCAAGAAATTTTCTTTGTCATCTACTTCTGATGTCTTGCATGAGAGTTCTTTCGGGGATTCATGCCACTCTTCAGAATGCCCTGCGATGTGATGATAGTTTTATTATGAAAGATATATTTATTTGAGATTTCATAGCTTCATATTCCATATCTTGAAATGAGAAAGTCTGAAATAATGACGAAAGGATGGGGGAATGGAAAGACGAAGAAGGGAAAAAAACAATCACTGTGGTTAAGCTTGGAAGATAGCAAAAACAACAAAAGGCAAAGTAAAAATTATTTCACACAGCGAAAAATTTATAAACATACAGCTAAGTATATCTTGTGTTCTATGATTTTAAATCAGAAGCTTCAGTTTCTTCTCACAATTTTAACATATGGAATAATTAATTATAGTTACTGAAAAGAAAATAAGGCATGCATAAGTTTTTTTTATGGCTTCATTCACAAAGAGTTTTGTCCACACAATTATTTCCCAAACTCTACCCAAGTTTCTAAGGGTAAGTCTGTGGGTTAAAGTGTAAATTTATACTGAAAATTTTCATTGAGTAGCATTGGATGTCTGAAAATATTTTGAAACGTAATGTTACCCCAAAAGTAACCAAAACATATGCTTAAAAAAAATATTAATCCATCCCCTTCTATTTGCAATTAATATTCTCTCATGAGCTTGGTCCTATGTATAAGGAACAATTATGGAAGAAAGTTTCTAGGGACAGAAGAAGATTAAAGAGCTAAAAAAAAAAGATAATATGAATTGATAAAATCAAAAGTTTTGTTGGAAGAAAGTTTCATCAATATATATACACACACACGATAGAAACTTTTCTTACTTCACAGATAATTGGAGGGCTTTGAGGGGGCCTAAATCATCACATCTGTTTAAAGACAATTGTAAGTCTAGCCACCGAAAATTTCATATCCTCATGTAAGGAACTACAAAAAAGAAAAAAAGGAAAGGTTTATAAAAAAAAGTTAATTTTGTACTGCTGATTTTGCATGTGTATGTATCGATTTACATTTTACAGTTAATTTAGCATTTATATTTAAGTGTAAATGCATTAAATTAAATTATGAGTAGTGTTTCAATCTTCTACAAGAACCAATTTTCATTATGCCAGAACAAGGAAACTATATTAACAAAGTTTCATCATTATCATCATATAACAAATTTCATCATTATCATCATATAACAAAGTTTCATCCTTATCATCATAATATATTACGAAGGTTACACACACAGTGATACACACACAGTGATCTGATGACGGTTATCTACATAAAGAAAAGAAAGAGGTAATTGATTGGGCAGCGTAGAAGTTTGACACACGCGCTCATTGGGTGGGGCCCAGGGCTACTTCAATTTTCTTCTGTCAATAATTAAAAAAAAGTGAAATTTTATCTATTTACATATCTTCCTGCTTCGTCCAAAATAAAAGTGGGCACAACATTTTTGAGAAGATAACTACCAAAATATGTTTTTAAACCTTGCACATGAACTGCATACGGCCATATAAATTGGGTCTAAATTCTAAAATTACGATAACACAATTGTTTAGCACAATTCTTACTTTAATAACAGGAAAAAGTTCTCATTGTAGTCAATTAATTCCTTTTGACTATAAACTTTAGCTACGAATCTAATCTTATATTTAACTATTTCAACATATGCTTTATATTTTACTTTATACACCCATTAATTACAACCTATGGATTTCTTTCCTTTTGTAAGGGGAACAATGTCCCAAGTCTTTTTTTCCAATGCATTCATTTCCAAGTTCATGGCATCAACCCACAATTTATCTGTTGCAGCTTCTTCATGATTCGTAGGTTCTATCACAGATTCTATACCAGTAAGAAAACACATTTGTGAAGCAGAAATATGTTCATAACTCAAATAATTCTCAATTGGGTAAGCACATTTTCTTATAGAGGTGTCATTATTACCCATGGTAATCAAATTGCAAACATAATCCTTTGCCCAAATAGGTGGTCTTTTGTCCCGAATGGGTTGCAGTGCATATCCATCTCACACTAGTGTCTCCCTCATGATTTTCATCTACTGGATAAGGAGTGGGATCATCAACCACGGATTGTATCTGTCTCTATGCAGCTGAATAATCATCCAAATTAGGGTCATAATCAAAGTAAAACAAATGTTTAAGTTCCTTAGACACACCCCCTTGGTTAGAAGGCATGCTATCTTTGTAAGAAAATTTATTCTCTACAAAGGTAACATGTCTACTATTTCAGTGGAAGAATACTCTCACTATCATATTATTGAGAAACAAGAGTAAACTTATAGGAGCAAGGGGTTCAATCAGAGAGCATAATCTGCCAATACAATCAATCAACATTAATGCAAATTATTGTACCCTAATCCTAGGCATGATTATAGGAAGTAATTGAGGAAACAATATGATTCAAATTTGATTGAATTTCTAACAATCCCCCTCAAGCTGAAGAATATATGTCTATCATTCCCATCTTGCTTCGAAGTCCTTCAAATTTGACTTGAGGAAGAGGCTTTGTCATGATATCTGCAACCTGGTCTGCTGATCGTACATAATCCAATTTGATGATGCCACCTTCAACTTTCTCTTTGATAAAGTGTCTATCAATTTCAACATGTTTAGTTCGATCATGATAGACTGGATTCTTGGTCATCTCTATGCTTGCCTTGTTGTCACACCAGATGTCTAGGGAGACATTGTATGGAATTCTCAGCTCCTTCAAAAGTCTGATGAGCCATATTCCTTCACATTCCCCAAGTGCTACAGCTCTTAATTTAGCTTCTGCACTGCTTCTGGATACCACAGTCTGTTTCTTGCTTCGCCAAGTGACAAGATTGCCCCAAACATATGTGCAATAACCTGTTATTGATCTTCGGTTATCCACAGATCTCGCATGATCTACATCAGTGTATATCTCTATATTTATGGCACTTCCCCTTTCAAAGTAAATTCCTCTTCCAGGATTGAGTTTGAGGTAGCTTTGGATCCTGTAAACATCAGTCATATGTTCTTCTTGAGCCTGGTGTATGAACTGATTGACTACTCCGATTGCATGGCTAATATTTGGCCGGGTGTGAGTTAAGTATATCAGTCTGCCCACCAATCGTCTATACCTCTCAGAATCAACAGGTACACCTTCCGCTTTAACTTCAAGGTTGCATGATTCTTCCATTGGAGTCTCATCTGGTTTCACTCCAAGCATCCCTGTTTCTTGAAGTAAATCAAGCATATACTTTCGTTGTGACATGTTGTTCCCTTTCCTGGTCCTTGCTACTTCCATGCTAAGGAAGTACCTCATTTGTCCTAAGTTCTTGACCTGAAATTCTTTGACCAAGGCATTCTTGAGTCGAGTGATAGATGACTCATCATTCCCAGTTAAGATCATATCATCCACATACACAATTAGAATGGTTATCTTTCCATCATCATGCTTAACGAAAAGTGTATGATATGCTTGTCCTTAAGTATAGCCAATTTTCTTCACTGCTTTGGCAAATCTGTCAAACCACACTCGTGGAGATTGGTTCAAGCCGTATAGGGATTTGTAGAGTTTGCAGACAGAATTCTGTGGAGCTATTACTGGGACTTCCATGTACAATTCCTCCTCTAAGTCTCCATTCATGAAAGCATTCTTCACATCTAACTTATGTAGAGGCCAGTTGATGTTGACAGTTATAGATAAGAGAACTTTAATGGTGTTGAACTTTGCCACTGGTGCAAAGGTCTCTTGGTAATCAATGCCTTGTGTCGGGTGTACCCTTTTGCAACTAGCCGTGCCTTATATTTGTTTATGCTTCCATCTGGATTAAATTTTGGAGTGAAGATCCATCTGCGTCTTACTGATTTCTTACCCCTAGGAAGTGTGGTGATCTCCCACGTTTTATTCTCCTTCAAGGCCTTCAACTCTTCTTCTACTGCTTATTTATAGTTAGGATTAGTCATGGCTTGTTGGAATATATCTGGCACTTTGATCTGTGCACTATTCACCACAAAACTCTGCATTCTAGCAGATAAATTGCCATATGAGACAAATCTTTGAATGGGATGTTGATTATAAGATCTTACCCCCTTTCTGAGTGCAATAGGCTAGCCTGATTCCTCAGACTTTGACGTCAGGTTAGAGTCATGGCGTTGCCTTGGAATGTTTAGAACTTTATTATCGCTTTGTTCCTCTTGATCATGTGATGTCATCTCATTGGGAATAGGTTGTCCAGCTACCCCAATGTCAATCTTAGCATTGGTTTCCACATGTTGGATTGTGTTTGGAGAATCTGGTTCCACAATTTCGTTTGTATTTGGAGGTGTTGGGTTTGCAGGTTCAGGTAGGTTTGTTGTTATGGGTAAATCTGGGATTTCAGGCTGGTTTGTTGGTATTGGAATGTCTAGGATTTCAGAATTTGTTGGAGGTTCCCAAATTAGTCATTCCACACCATTGTTTTCCCCCTGAATGGGCAATCTGGGGTAGTGGGCATCATCCTCATAGAAAACTATATCTTTTGATACTGTAAGCTTGCGAGTTGAAGGACAATAGCACTTGTAGCCCTTTTGGGTAGAAGAGTAGCCTAGAAAAATACATTTGTCAGGCCTAGCACTTAGTTTCCCTCCATTGTGGTTATACACAAATACGACACATCCAAACACTTTCTGGTGTATAACGGATATGAGAGGACAATTTGGATACGTTTCAAGGAGGCATTGGATTGGAGTGCTAAAGTTGAGGATTCTAGACGACATCCGATTGATGAGGTAGGCAGCTGTTAAGAAGGCATCCCCCCAAAATATATTGGTAATATTTCTTTCAATCATAAGGGCTCGGGTTACTTCTAAGAGATGCCTGTTTTTCCTTTCAGCAACTCCATTTTGTTGGGGTGTGTATACACAGGAGGTTTGATGGTGAATTCCTTGCTGATCAAGGAACTCTCTAAAGGGTTTACACAAGTATTCTTTGGCATTGTCACTTCTCAACACCTTAATGGAAATGCGGAATTGGGCTTGGATAAAGGAATAAAATCTTTTGCATATTTGGAACACTTCAGATTTTTCCCTTATCAAGTATACCCAGGTAATCCGAGTATGATCATCAATGAATGTGACAAACCACCTTTCTTGGCTCAAGGTTTTTATTTTGGTAGGGCCTCATATATCACTATGGATTAAGGTAAATGGTGCTGTAGGTTTGTAGTGTTATTTGGGATAAGAGCATCAGGTTTGTTTGGCTAATTGGCAGGTTTTACAATGGAATGGAGAAGAATCTTTATTGAACAGGTTGGAAACACATGCTTCATGTAATTAAAATTGGGGTCGCCTAACCTAGTGTGCCACAAGCGTATATTTTTACTATCAGAGTTGGAGCTAACCAGTGCCTTCCTTGCTCCATTCTTCTCGGTACATGAACCTTCAAGGTAATAGAGTCCGTCCCATTCTTTAGCAGTGATTCCAAGCCTCCTCCCCGATGTCAAATGCTGAAATACATAATGAAAAGTTGAAGATCATCCAACAATCATGATTGGTAGTAAGATTGCTCACAGAGATTAAATTGCACGTGAGAGCAAGTACGTATAATACATTGTGAATTTCAAGATGTGTAGATAGAATTAAAGTCCCAATTCCTTCAACCTTTATATATAAGCCATTAGCCATTTTTACTCTCAAATTCTCATGGCAATACCAGATTCCGTTAAATAAGGATTTGTCACTAGACATATGATCTGTCGCTCCAGAATCTACTATCCAAGTGTTTGCACCGGCCACCATTGCATTAAGAGCTATAATGGAGTTACTTGATTGCACCAAATTCCCGTTAGTTTGAGTTTCAAGACTTGTACCATTCATAAGGGCCATAGGACTTGAGCCCAAATTGGTTGGATGCCTTGGGATTGACCCAAAATGAGGAGGAAAGTTGTCCGGATCAAGATTCTGAATGGAAGCAGGCGAAGGCGTATGGAGAAGTGACGGCGCATATCTGTCACGCGCTTGGAGAACAGGAGGCGCGTGGAGTCCACGAGCAGAGAGGCCTACCGGCGCATGATCCCTATGCGCGTCTCGGATAGTCACCAAACTTTAGGATCTGGCCGATCGGCGGTGTCTGTAGCGGCTAGTGATGGCAGTGACAGCAATGGATGTCATATGCAGTGGGTGCTCTCGGCACGTGAGGGCCATGCGTTGCTTAGATCATCCTCGTCCTTCAGGATCCGGCTGGTCGATGACGTCTTCTGTGGTCGGTGAGGGCGGTGACGTCAACGGACGTCTAACTTTGGAGATGCAGTACCACCTCCGTCGCTCTCTCTCACAACCGCGTCTGCAACTCGCTCTCTCCATCTCTCTCAACCTCACTCTATCTCTCTCACCCTCAGTCGCTTGGATGACACAGGAGCACATCCTTGCTCTGATACCATATTTAAGTGGAAGAATACTCTCATCATCATATTATTGAGAAACAAGAGAACACTTATAGGAGCAGGGGATTCAATCAGAGAGCATAATCTGTTAATACAATCAATTAACATAAATGTCAATTATTCTATCCTAATCCTAAGCATGATTATAGGAAGTAAATGAGGAAACAATATGATTCAAATTTGATTAGATTTCTAACATCTACTGACCATGAGTGCCTTGTTATGCAAATTTAACAAAATAAATCCCTTTTGGTGTGCTGGAAAACCCAAGAATACACAGGAAATAGACCTAGCCTGAAATTTATGAGAGATGGTTAAATCAGTTGCATAGGTGAAGGAACCAAACACTTTCAAATTAGTATAGTCAGGGGTAGAACCATAAATATTTTCATAGGGAGTTTTATACTCTAGAATATGAGAGGGTATTCTGTTTATCAAATGTGTTCTTGTTTTGACAAACTCACCCTAAAAACAAACAGAAACTGAAGATTGAAGCATAAGGCTCCTAGCAATTTGGATAAGAGTTCTATGTTTCATTTCTGCCATACCATTCTATTCAGGTGTGTAGGGACATGAGGTTTCATGTATAATATCCAGGTTCAGGAGAAATTTGATTCAATTCATGATTTACAAACTCTGTACCATTGTCACTTCGTATCCATTTAACCACTGTGAAAAATTGATTTGCAATGCAAGTAATAAAATTTTTATATGATTTGCCATTTCATATTTATGCTTCATTAAGAAGACCTAAGTGGCCTGAGAATAATCATCTACCACAGTAAGAAAATATTGGTGTCATTAGTGTGTTGGTGTCCTATAGGGACCCCATACATCTAAATGAACAAGTTCAAAGCAATATTTAATCTTAATATAGCTGGAAGAGAAAGGTAATTTAGTCTGCTTTGATTGAGCACACATATGACAAATATTATTTAATGGAATATCAGCAGGATCAACAAAATGCAAATGCTTCAATACAAAAAAGGGTGTATGTCCGAATCTATGATGCAACAACCAAGCATAATGTATAATGTATTTTCTGTATGTCCTATTAACAGCATTGTGATATTGACAGAAACATTAGAAAGTGGGCGATCATGCTGTAGGAATAGAGGCCTCGAACAAGTCTACCAGTCGCCCTCATCATGCCACCCTGCAGGCCTTCTATCAAACAGGTATGAGGGAAAAATGCAACCATATAGTTTTTGTTCTTTGGTTAGTCTTGAAAGAAAAATCAAGTTGAATTCTAGTTGAGGAGATATAAGACATTTTCGAACGTAAAAGTATCATAAAATTTAATATGTCCTGCATGTGTAACATATATCCTATTTCCATTAGGTAAATTAACATTTTTGATTGGTCCCCAATAGATTGTATATGCATCTAAAAGAGATAAAGTGCATTGTAGCCAAGCTTGTACCACTCAAGACATGCACAGTGGCCTTTTGATCATTATCTTTTTTGAGAAATGCCAACAAGCGTTTATACTAATCCAAGGTGAAGATGGGAGTAACCATGTTACAGTTTGATTTGATGATTCCGTCTCTTTGCGATCAACTTTTCTCGAAGTCACAACATTTGCCTCCTGGTTATTCTTTCCTCGATTCCCTTTAAGGTCAGTAGGGAATCCGATAATATGCCAGCAAGTGTCCTTTGAATGCCCTTTCTTCTGGCATACCGAGTACTCGACTCCGGATGACCCTTTGTCTCGTCTTCTGCCTCGGCCTCATCCTTTAGCAGTCATACACACCCCCTTTGTAGGATCATTCTTTTCAGAAGACGTGAGTTGTTGCTGAGCCTCGTGTTAATCATGGTATATGCCTGATTAATCGTTAAAAGATGGATCATCATAAATATTTGGCTTCTTGCAAAAGAATAATCCTCATTAAGCCCATAAGGAATTGAAGGAGCTTCTATTGTTGAGTTCTATCGCTATAGACCTTAGATATCTCACAAGTGGGTAGGGAAAGGAGTGAGGCTTGTTCCTCCCAAAGTTCTATCAACTTGGTAAAATCGGAAGAAGAAGATAAGGATCTCTAATGAAGAAGGCATGATTCACAATGTAAAAGAAAAAATGAGAGAGGCAGAGATTTTATCAAATTTTTTTGCAAGATCGAACCAAAACTGATGCACCTCTAGATAATAGATGACACTCTGAGTGATTTCCTTCAAAATAAAATTCAGAAGCCAAGAAAGAACTATGGTATTACAGCGTTCCCATTGGTTGTAAACAGTGGTGGAGCCAGGACCCTAGAACAGTGGGGGCATTTTTTTATTTTCCAGTAAATGATAACAAATTTGCTAGTAAAGATAATTTGAGTGGTTCAAATCTTAAAATTCAGTGGATGCATAATAAAAATCTAATAGTTACATGTAAATCAAAATTTGAGTGGAGACAATTGCCCACGCCCACTATCAAGTGGCTCGCCACTTGTTGTAAAGGTGCTTCGGCTACGTCTCCTTCTTGTAGGTCTTTAGCACAAAGTCGAGCTCATTTGTACCACGCAGCGCAACTCGCATTCCGCGGCTCCACACCGTGTAGTTGTTACTCCCAGTCAGTGTGCAAAGGATGAGTGAAGATCCTTGGGTGTCAGGAGAATGTAGGAACAAGGGGCATGTGAAGGAAAGTATGTCGCCGATATTCACATCCTTCTTAGTGAGAATATTATCGCTCTGGGTCACTAGAGCTTTATCGCAGTCTTGATAGGCCATTATCATTGTCTCCTCCGCTAGATTCTTCACAGGAGGAAGGGAACAAGGGTTTCAAATTTTCGAGTCTGAGGAGGCCTACAGTTGCTCTACTCAAATCCATGGAAAACCCTTGAAGATAGTTGACTTATGGAACCTTGAGGTTGGTTGTGACTTGTGAGACTAATTCTTGAACTCCAACCTGATTCTAACCAGGTTGTGGCTCAAATTCTTAGCCTCAGTCCACTATAGATCAATATGAGTTAGTAGATTCATAACCTTCAGCCTTGGGCTCTGATACCAATTGAGTAAAAACGATTAACTTGAATAATGCTCTTTCATTCACTGAAAAATTGAAGACAATAGGTTCCATGGTACATATACATACATATCACAGTGTAGCATATGGACCTAAGGTAATTGGGCCAAAGGCCCACATACAACAATACAATGGATCACTATGCTCTACACCTTGTGATACATCTCAACAGTGTTATTCCATCGTCATTGATATATCTATTAAAACGATTCCACCAAGCCGAACAACCTTGTGGCTTCAAAATAGGCTCTGCTCATATATCACTTGTTCACAAGCCACATTCAAGGACTTTTTGGGTTATTCACAAGTTATATGATATGTTAGAAATTGTAAACTTAATTAAGCTTGTTAATTATATTACAAAATCTCACGCACATATATTTATATCAACATTGGTATGATTTAGGAGGAAATGAGGTTTCACCCTACCTTTGGATCGTGTTTAAGCCCAATTATGTTCCAAAAATGGAACATTAAAAAAAATAATTAAAAAATTATGATGACCCAATTGTTTAGCAATTATATGTGCACATTTTGCAGGCTTCTGTTTGATCGCCATATTTGCTTTTAGATTAGATTATTATAAGAATGAAAGTTTTTGGTAATATAGTTTTCTTTTCCTGCCAAATAAAAGAAGATTAGATTATAATGCAAAAAAGGGTTCAATTAAAATCCAAATACATATGATTCTTGTATAAGACCGAAACACTATTCACAATTTAATTGAATGCATTTACACTTACATATAAATGCAAAATTAAATTTAAAATGAAATTGATACATACACATATAAGTCAACAGTAAACATTATCATTAAAGCCATTGATTTCTGTAGATAGAGGATAAACATTTTTTTTGTGGGGGGACCTTTGAATTTGATGGACTTTGATGAAATTTCATATACAGAATAAATTATAAATATACAGCCTGTCAAACTTAAATCACAATTGTTGTATAAAATTATATTTTGAAAAATATATTAAATAATTCTTTTATCTGGGAGGGGTATTTTTTTTCCAAATCAAGTTAGTCGGCCGGATGGAAATTAAGCTAATTTTTTCGGACAATGGAAGTTAAGCTGATTCGATAAATGTGCTGGAAAATTAAATTCATAAGTTTTAGGATATGTTAGAAATTTTAAAAATATATGTATCATAATTAGTTAATGTAGCCTATAAGCTTTAATACAAGGATTGTCCAAGTGCCCAGCCTGATACCTCAAACACGTGACTTCTTGTGATTTTAGGAAAAAAAAATATAGTTGCAGGGGAATAAAAAATGGGTTCGACTTTTCGGCAGAAGGTTCCGATAAGAAAAAGAAGACCCCCCCGCAAAAACATGTAGGGTGAGGTTGCAGGGGAATCCTCTTCTCTCTATATATATTATGAGTAATGACCTGCCCTTGGCCCGTTATCAAATTTTGGTGGTTCTCTAACCGACTTCAGCCTCTCTACTCTCTGCCTGCCTCTTTCTTTTCTCTTCATTCTTTCTCTGCCCTCTGATAATAGTCAACGACCAACAAATTGGAGTGGCGCCTTCCAATGTAAAGTCATTTTTCTTATAACGCTAATTACCAAAATACTCAATTTAAAATTCTCAGTTTAATCAATATCAAAACCATCGTTAAACGTTAGACTATTAGAAGTTCAACCAAACATAAACGCTTGATACATCAATCGGTCAAACTAAATCAGAATATGCATGATGAGCCCTAATGTAACAATGTATAATAATACAACATAACTCAAATGAAGAAAGCACTACTTTTAATGAAAATAGCTCAAGCTTCCGGAGTCTTCCCTGACAAGTCAGTATATGAACTACCACCTGAAAAATTGTTAAAGCAACAGGGTGAGACAAACGTCTCAGCAAACAGCAATTCGTGTAAGTGCCTATGATGTGTCAAGTGTGATAGTCACATTGCTCACTCATACAAACATCAAACCCAAAAATCGAAAATCCTGATTTAGCAGTGACAAAAGTCACACTGCTTGACTAACTCTTTTAAAATGTAAACTGAGAGCTAGAAGAGATGGATTAGAGATGGAGAACTCCCTCCCTTTTTGTCTGCTGCTGGGTTAGATTTAGTAGTGACAACGTTGAATTAATGGGTTGGTATTAATTCCATGTGGTCTGCTACCGGCTTTCGCCATTCGCATCCTCAACCAAAACCGGCTTTCGCCATTCGCATCCTCAACCAAAATAGAAAGTTAAAAACCCGTTCGGAGTGGTGCTGAGTTTTTGGTTTTTGGTTTTAAAATGCAATTTTGAAAATAAAATGTGTTCGGCTAAAATGGGGTTGAGTTAGTTTTTAACATAATTTCAAAACAGATTTTATCCATATTTGAAAACCATAAAAATATGTTTTCAAATTTTAGTTTTAGTTTTCAAAAATTTATTGCCCTTCCCGAGGACATTTCTTTTTCTCACTTGAACCTCTCACTCAACCGTCATCACCTTCCCCGCCCCCAATTTTGCCTCTCCCACTCCCAACTTTGGCTCCAGCTCCGCCCCTCCAACTCCGATTCCACCTTATTCGAACAATACTCCTCCTCCGCCATTGGCACCCGCAACAAATCCAAGCCCATCCACACCACCTGAATCGATAACGGATCCAGCCTCTGCCGGACTCTAACCCCAATACTCTTCCCGCTTTTATTGTAGCAGCCGCCACCTTCTTCCCAATACTCTTCCCGCTTTTTTATATTTTTATTTTTTATAATTATTTTATTTTTAATTTTTATCATTTTTATCATTTAATGGTAGAATAGTTGACTTGACCTACCTTATCTATTTCTAATTTACAACTCCTTTTTTAAATTGAAAACAAAAAAATCTAAAACCAAAAACTAGTTTTAATTTTTAAAAATTTTAAAACTTAAAACTCAAAATCATTCCGAACAGACCTAAAGCAGCTGTTCCCGTTCCCATGATTTCGCAACGTACGTAATCGGCACTCACTTACCCCATCCATGGAAATTGTGGAAATTGGAATCAACTACCACCCATCCACGGACATTGTGGAAATTGGAATCAACTACCACCCCATGGAATCAATATCGACGTGCCTTCCTCCCCTCTTTTTTATTGTAATTATTTTATTACATGCATGTCTTTAATATTCTGATCCCATTCATACTCTAACCACGGATGGATAATGTGGTATAAGTATTTCTCCACCCACCTTCCTCCCTCTTCTCGTTCAACTCTCATCTCTCTCGTTCAATAGTGTATTTTTTAATACTTTAATTTTAATATCATTAACTTTATTTAATGGAAAATTCTCACTCCATAACATTTAAATAGTTATTCAATTATTAAATAATAATAAAATATTGGTTTAAATACATTTTGCGTGATGGACAGGGTGGGGGCCACGCGAGGAAGAGGAAGGGGCATGTGGGGTTAGGGGATAGCCACGTCAGCATATATTATGTTAATGTGAGGGGAGCCCCGTACACACCCTATACATAATGGCTATACAATGAAAATTCCGGTCGTCGAAGCTTCATTTCATCAAATGCAATCATGTAAGAATAACTTTGAATTTTGAAACCGAGTCATTCTTTTTAAAGATAGATGGAAGAGAATATTATCACTAATCGACCCACACCCTCATATTCTGACTTTATTCGTCCATAGAACTATCAACCATAAAATTTTTCTTATTATATTATCATTTCCTTTCGCAAATTACATTAGATCAACACTGCCATTTAAATGCCTCACCATTTAAACACCTTGTTGGTGCAGCCGGTCTACTGGTATGTCACTAAAGAATTAGTTAGGATACTCATCAAAAGTGATAAACTTCCCCAATCAATTAGATCTAGATCATCTAAAATTGGGGCATAACATATTTAAGAAGATAATTTCCAAGATGTATTTTTAAACCTTACCCCTCAACTGCATCCGGACCATAAAAAATGGGTCTAATTCTAAAATTACAATAACCCAATTGTAATTTTTATATTTCTAAAAATTCTAAATTCTAAAATCAGAATTTGAGAATTCTAATTCAAAAGTTACAACTAAAATTGGGTTTAAATTCTAAAAATTGGGGCACAATTCTTATTGTTAACATTTTTTTATACACAAATTTTAGGAATGGGGTTAAGCTCACCCACAATCCAAGGGTAAGGCACCTAACTCATGATCAATTGTGGTATGTTATTGTTAACATTTTAACAAGAGAGAAGGTGTCATCTTCTTTTGGTCGGGTCGGTGATGGTACGCGTAAAAAAGTGCGTTGTTGTAACAGGGGAATCCTGTTCTCTATTCCCCAAAACCCACCTATACATACACGAGTAACGACCCGCCGTTAGCCCATCATCAAATTTTGGTGGTTCTAAAGCCTCTCTTCTATCTGCTCACCTCTTTCTTTTCCGTTCATTCTTTCTGTCTTCAGATAATGGTTGACGGCCAACAAATTGGAGTGGCGCCGCCCAACATGCCTCTAACTCCACCTCCGTTTAGCTCTCCCCATAGGTTTCCCCACACATCATTAACTTCAACTATTTTCAACTCCGTAAAATTCATTTCTGATTTCTACCATTTGCTTAGCTTCTTCTTTCCATTATTGTTATTACCATTTTATGATGCTTATTCAGTTTATTCATCACTTCCTTTTTTGTACCTGCAGTTCAAACCGGGTACAAGACGAATCTTTACATGCTGTCATAATTTTTCTGAATACTGCAGTAGGTGGTTATGTGCTGTTTCAATTCCAGCATAAGAATCTGTCCCTCTTCCATGAGCACGGGATCATCATGAGAGCCGTCTTTGTAATGCAGTTCTCCTATGTTATGGGTATCATGGCAGAATTTAAACTTCAAATTCAATCTCATTACCTTGCTATCCTGAAACAATTTACTCCTCTGTTTGGACTTCTTGCTGTGATTATACTTCTATTCATCCTATCGCTGCCACTGGGTTTGGCTGCATCCATCATATGGGTTTTCTTAGTGGTTGGGCCAACAATCTCGCTGTTTCAAGAAATCATCCAATACCTTCGTCGCATCATCCTACCTCTTCGTCCAAATCAGAGAGAGACAAAGGACTCTGACATGGAAGAAAATCACCGCATGGGGACTCAAGAGAATGGCTTGCCTGTCTGAAGCTTCTTTTGACCGAAACATAAACCTGTACGTCTGGATGAATCGGTGTTGTTTTAGGATAAAACTCACATGTCTAAATTGAATTAGTGAGTCAATTAGTAATAAGAAAAGTTTTTGATTGTTTCCTTCCCTTTTCCATATGTCTTTATACTTTGTAAGCGGATGGACGTCATAGGTGCTTGAAGTCTATTGTATGGTCTAGACTTTAAGATATGTCTGCAACCTCATTAGCCTCATGTCTTTCTTGGTCACAAAAAACTAAAACCACAAAAAGAAATCATGATTAGTTTGTTGTAATTTGTTTATTTTTTAAATAACTACAAATTTTTTTCCTTTTTTATTTTTTGACAGAACCATGGAAAACTAAAGTTTTCAGACATTTTTCAAGTAAATCTGGCAACAAATTGAGTGAACCAGCTTAACATAAATTCAGAAGCTCATTATCTTGCATAAAACCAGCATCAAAGCCATGCTTGACCTGACTGACTCCTGGGCTGCTGGCTTGACTTGTCTTTTGTAGAATGATTGAGCCCAGTTCTTGACAAAAATGTTATGCTAAATGCCAGAAGTCTATCAATGATAAAAGGCATCATACTGAAACAGAAAGAAAGCAAACCTTGCGGACCATCTGGGAACATAGGGATGTCTGGGCATTGACTAGGTGATGAGTTGATTTACATACTCTGAAATGTTATTGTAATTTAGTTGACTGCATAAAGTGTTCAAAAATAAATTAGCCTTATTCATACAGGTGGTTAGTTTTGGCCTGGTGTGCAGTTGGTAAGCATCTAACTTGGAATCATTTGGGAAAACAAAGGGGCTAATGCAGGCTGAGTTACAAATTTGTTAAAGTCATTGCATCCATTAAATAAATATCTTATCCATTCTTGTGTCATTAATATGCACAGTTGGCCATGGTTTTCCGCCTCAATGACTTCACCGATTTAAATGGTCTTCCGTTTCTATATTAGGAGTTTCCTAAGTTTGATTGAACCCGCTTTTTGGTAGAGTATTCTTAATCAGGGTGCACTGCCATGCCTTTTGAGCCTGTTGTATAGATGTCGGGAATGACAAGCTGAGAAAGGAGAAAACAATATAGAGGCAGATCAGAGGGCTCCAAATTCGACTGGGGCGACGCTTCGTTCAACTCTCATTAGTTCGTCCTATTCATTCTGTACCATTCTTATACAGTACACTAGACCAGGTCTCAATTTGAAATTCAATAGCATAGCTGATAAATCTAGAATTTTTCTTTTCAAAAGCTCACTGTTATGCATTGCGTCCTCAGTGAGGACTCGTGATTTGAGGCAGTTCCCGTTAGTACACTTTGTACTCATCATGAGCATTCCTAAATGGAATTCCTAGGAAATCTTAAAAGAGAATTTCAACAAACGTCAAAAGCCTACATGCATCTTAAATCTTTCATAAAAACATCAAACCCAAAAATGAAAAATCCTGATTTAGCAGTAACAGAGGTCACACCGCATGATTAACTCTTTTAAAATGTAAACTGAGAGCTAGAAAAGATGGGTTAGAGACAGAGACCTCCCTCCCCTTTTGTTTTCTCCTCTACTTTTCTTGGATAATTTCAAAGGGTTGTTTTCTTCCGAATTAAGTTAGTCAATTAATTATGAAGCTCAGATCTACTACTCTAACTATCAGAATCGCCGAATCAAACAAACACAAGGAAGAAAACGATATTAAGTTGAAATGCTTACTTTTGAGCTCATCCAGCCAGCGGCCGACGCTGTCGAAGGTGGTTCTCCGGCTAATATAGTAGAAAATGAGAGCACCGGTAGCGCCTCTGTCTGGCAGAGGTAACAGCACGGAAGCGCTCTTGACCGGCAGTGTCCCAAATCTGAGCCCTGACTTCCTCGCCGTCCATTTCCATGCTCTGCGTCTGAAACTCAACGCCAATGGTGGCCACGGAATGCATGTTGAACTCGTTGCAAGCACAGTGAGAGAGCAGGTTGGATTTGCCTACAGCAGAGTCGCCGATGATGACGATCTTGAAGAGTTACCTCCTCTTCCGAAGACATAATTCCTCTCTCTTTAACTTTACAGAAAAAGCAGATAAAATTTGTAGGATTGAGAAAAGAGAAAGCGAGGTTGGGCAAAAAAAAAAAAGCAGAGAGAAGAGAAAGCGAAATTGGGAGCAGAGCAGAAACAGAAGGGAGGAGTCGAAATTCGACTCCGGAGAAAGGCGAACCGGGAAAAGCGTGTGATGACGTAGGAGGGGTAGAATATTAAATTGGAGACTTGACGAAGCGATGGGCTATTCTTCCCATGTTTATTTTAATTTGAGTAAAATTACTTCTCTATCATATCTCTAAATGGGTGTAAGAATTTATCGGAATATATACAGTTAAGAGAGTTAAGGAAATATATCCAAGACATCTAGGTAAATAGTAAAGAAGAAAAAATTGAATTTTTGAAATATTGTTTTTATTAAATTAGAGCTTGACAGTCATCATTAATTTTTGAAAAATGTAAGGAATTTTCTTTGAGATTGCAGCACGCATTTGTACTTTTCTTCCCTTTTTAATTTGTCAATTGTTTATAACATGCTAAATTATTTGAATTTTATATCTCATTCTCCTATTAACCCATTTTTTACATGAAGTTCTGTGGAAGGACAAGATTTTATGATATCTAAAATTGAAGATGATGATGAGCAGTCTCCAACTATGTGGAACCAACGGCCAAACATTGGAGTCATGGTGAAATGTGCTCTGATTAACAAAAACAAGGTCAGCATTTTCTAAAGAAGGTTGTGACCTCTGGAGACCCCGTCAACCACAAACCACTTGATCCGAATTTGTAAATAGCTCACCTAAATCAGTTTCTCTCAGCACTCTTTGCCATCTGCTCTCTCCTTCTACAGTTGAACCCCATCTCTCCTCAGTGGCCTTCCCAGTTAGTATTTTATTAGAGTCTCTTGAGTTTTGCAAATTTTGCCGCTTTATGCAAGAATTGCTGAAGCACATTGGTACAGTTGGAACTGTAAGATTGTAGCCGAGCTTGCTGCTTTGTTGGATAAACAGGAACAATATTCATCATGGGAAACACTAATTTCGGAAGCCGCTTCCCAATTACAGTCTTGAACTAGAGATGTGGCTCTTTTCTATTATAAATTGTCAAGAGTGTCACTTCAAGCAAAGTTCACAAAGAGGGTTTGAGATTGCTTGCACTTGCCTAAGCCAGCTTTTTCATAGCTCATCATCCTCTATTTACATATGATGCCGTGCTTATTAACACATGGTTAGTGATTTATGTTTAATGAATAGGCCTTGTGAGGCAGAGATATTGGTCAAGAAAATGAAAACTGAAGCACTTGAACCTTCAGAAATTGTTGTACTGTGTGGGTCGGGAAAGCATAGCAATGTGAGAGGACAATCTCATGTGAAAATGTTGGTGAAAGAGATGATGATGAAGATGACAGGTCCATTGAGAATTGATTATAGGAAGAACAATGGTTGTTTTGTTGCTAATAAAGGCAAAGCTATGTGAGATTGGTTGCGTTCAAGACAATGAATTAAAACAAATAGAATTTGCAAAATCAAAAGGTCGCCTTTGCCTAACCAATGGGCAATAACCATGCTTGCCCCTAAATGCCAGGGTCGCAAATTTGATTCTTTCTTTTGCTTCAGCAAATGTGAGAGAGAATTTGATTCTTTCTTTTGCTTCAGCAAATGTGAGAGAGGAGGGGACTATATTAGATGTATTTCGATATATTAATAAGGAAAAGAAAAAAAATCTAATATACAGAAATTCAGTCCTCTTGCGTTGTTATCTCAATCCTAAATCAATAAAAAATTATCAGTTTTAAATTTTGATTTGGGGATTTAGGAGGTATCAATGAAGGGACTTAAATTATCAAAAGGTTCAAAATAAGGTGACAAATACGTTGTCATTTTTTGTACCAAAAATTTTCATGATATATTCTCAGTTGTTTTTGAACTTTTGAATAATTAATTTTTTTTCCTTTGAGATTTTGTAGTAATTCATTCCTTCTAATTTATACTGATCCTTTTTATCAATGTAATTTCAACATAGAAAAGTCAAAGGTTTAAAGTAGGCCATTTTTATCCTAGAAGTTTTGATATAAGAGCCTCAGGTAACGAAAATTTTTTAAAAGGTAATTTTACCGTGGAAGTGCGAAAAAAGGGAGTAAAATCACCTCATCCTTTGAAAGGGTTAATTTTGACCATTGAATTTTTTCTCTTTGGCGCGCTTGTGTTGACTTGGCTTGTCAACCTCCCCTAGTCTTCTTCCTCTGTGATTCCAAGGTTAATCGGAGAACCTCAACTCATTCACCTTCCAACATCAAAATCCCACTATACACAGCACCGAATGCTCCTTGATCAAGTTTATTATTAAGCCCCTCTGTTGCTTCTCTCAACTCTTGGAATGGAAGTGTCTTGAGATTGATGTCCACTGGCTTTGGTTTGGGGGTGGCTCCTTATGCATCCAACGACGAAGCTTTAGGTTATGGTGAATAGCAAAAGCTGTAAACACCAGAGCGAGCAGGGAACAAGACAAGAATGAGACAAGCATGTGCTGATGGTGTTACTGAACATTCACCATCTGATTCTTAACTTACCTGGTGAAATAAAACTGGCCAGGATGGTGTTGCAGGAGTACGTCTTGAATAAAATGGCCTGACTTCAAGAAACCCAACTCAGTTGTTTAGGTCTTCTTTGGAAGCATAGCAAGTTTCACCTACTCTTGGCTCAAAGAAATAGCAATGGGTCTTGAAGACTGTAAACAAGGATGGCTAGCTACCGCAAGGATTTGAGAAGAGAAAGGAAGTAAATTAAAGGCGTTGATCATTAGAGGGGGGCTCCTCAAATGTTTATTCTTAACCATCAATCAATAAATGGGTCTGTGACACATTACAGGTGGAATTCAACGTTGGAAGGAGTGAGCGCAAGAGTACCAATGGTGAGTGTACATAAAGAAGCCATAAAGAAGGCAGTGAGAAGAAGCAGCAGAAATGATATGAGAAAGAGGACAAGGAGAAGAAGAAAGAAGAAGGATGTTGATAGCACAAGCAGTCAAAGAGGGGATTTAATGGTAAAAACCAAGCCCTCTATCAGATGGGAACGATTTTACTACCTTTTTCACACTTTTGAGTCAAAATTGCCCCTCAAAATATTTTTGAATTCCTAGCACTCTCACGTGGAAACTTTCCGCATAAAAATTGATCTTAACCCTTTTTCTTAAATTTTTTTCTTTTCAATTTAATTTTATATTTGGAATATCGATAATATTATTCAAATAGAGATTTATCTCCAATTTTTCCATCCAGGTTATGGGATTCATCTCATTAAATTTTTAGATGTGATTAGCTTTATTTCCGTTAAGAGATTTCAAAATCAAATATGTTTTGTAATAGAAAAGTCAAATATTTTTCTTTTTAATTTACTCAAAAAAATGTTGAAAAATATGTTTGAAGTTTTATTTTTAAATATATCTAAAATTTATATTCTAAAAATTTTTAGTTTGTTATTCTACAAAGGAGAATAAAAGTAAAAAGATGGCAAAAAATAGAATAAAGGGTATTAAAAATATAAAATAAAATTTTTAAATATTCTTAATATAAAATCTATTTTTTTCCAAAAATTCCATATTTTTAATAGTGTCAATGCGTAAAAATATTCATAAATTTTTATGAGAACAACGTTTAGAATCATATACTTTTCGGATTAAAAAATATTCATAAGAATTCAAAATATGAGAAAAAACATCATCGTGGCTTTTTATACTTGAATCCAAGCTATTCTTTTTTTTTTTACCAGAGAATCCAAGCTATTCTGACACATGTACATGTAACAATGTTAATTTATACATATATATATATATGCGTTAAAGTATACTTTTAGTCCTTTATATTTGCGTCAGGTTTCATTTTAGTCCTTTAAGTTTAAAAAGTACACTTTCAGTCCCTCAAACTTAACGCCGTTAGTTTCTCTTAACGAAAATTGTTGACTCATCAAACTTAATTAATGACTGTACAATAAAACGTTGACAAAACATGCTCACATTTTAATTCTAATTTAATAATATAATAAATTTGATATTTTAAATTATGTAAAATAAAAAAGATTTAAAATAACAGCACTAAATTTGATTAGTTTGCAATTTCCATTAAAAGACATTAATGGCGTTAAATTTAAAGATTGAAAGTGCACTTTTTAAACTTAAAGATTAAAATGAAACCTGACGCAAACATAAATGATTAAAAGTATACTTTAACCATTTATATATAAATATACGTTCATAGCATTTTTTTTCTCGCAATTTAAATCTGAGTTTTATTTGACCTCTGAAAAGTAAATGTTGATGAATTTAATTTTAATAAAATCTCATGCATATTGTTATACATTAACTCTTATTAATACCTTTAGTCAATTATCCACACACCAAACAGATATTTTGCATCTGACGGTCACAATCACCACCAAAGGAACTATATAATCACGATCCACAATCACTTTTCCTGTCTTCCAACGTTAACCAAAAAAACAGATAAGATGGAGTGAAAGCCGTAGGGGACAGAGTTGTTGGGAGTGAGAAGCTGAGAAAGGAGAAAACGATACGGAGGCAGAACGGAGGACTGCACATTCGACGGCGACACCCGAACCGGTAATGTCTACGTTCAACTCTCATTAGTTTGTCCGATTCATTCTGTAACATTCTTATACGTACAGTACTCTAGACCGGGTCTCAATTTGAAATTCCAATGATAATATTTTCTTTCCCTACTTGTCCTTCGTCTCCTGGAATACCGCAAACGAAAATGAGCCAGTCAATAGTTTTTGTAAATGAAAACAGTAAACATTTCTAGATCGACCATAGGAGTAAAGAGATGACTGTCGATCAGAATGACTAAAAGAATCACTGCTCCTGCCATGGTGATTCTTCTTGCCATAATCTGTCTTCTTCCTTGCCCTCATCCTTGCTTGCACGATGGTCAGAGACATTTACAGAGCCTCCCCTTGATGAATTTGGATCTGGGCTGCGTTCATGCTTGGGTCTACCATCATGTGCTAACAGAGCATGTAATTTACTTTGCTGTGATATCACACGTGTCACAACTGATAGAGTTTTAGTCTGTTAGCAATGAGTTTGTTGAACCAAATTGGTTTCCTAACAACTAAGTCTGTTAACTTGTTAAGTTAGTTACTTTAGCTTACTCGCCAGCTGTCCAAGAAGTATGGGGCCTCTTCCTATATATGTACATATGTGTCATGAATACAAAAGCAGCTTCTCTTCTGACCACTTCACGTGACTGGTCTCTTTCTCTGTTCTTCTTTCTTTTCCTCCCTGTCATTCTTTCTTTTCCTCTCTGCGCTTCTTCGGTCATTTAGGAACTCATCACGCCAGCCTCTTCTTGTGTTATGTGCCGGCAATCCGTCAGCTGGAGAATGTCGGCGATAATTCCTATGAGATGAGTCACCAGAAGGCTTGCGAATTCATTTTTTGTATCAGTATCGTCATGTGTCAGAGACTGCAAGTTTGAGTGTATCATGCCAGGCTTTTCCCTCTCCTCTGCTTTACGGTTAGTAAAAAGAATTCCCAAGAACACTCATAGATCAGAAGAAATCAGTATCAAACGCCACTTGACAAAGATTTGACATGAAGCATCAATTGATCGAAACCCTT
>JANTPZ010090425.1:0-26623 GCA_025593235.1 Vachellia pachyceras | reverse complement strand
GGGTCAAGTGAGGTGAAGCTTGTTCAACGAATAAGAACTGTGCTTCAGATTCAAAACTTACATTTATAATTATTTAATTGTAATTAAATTTAAATTTAGATGGAAAGAATGGCAATTTTGAGTCGTGTATGTTTGACAATCAAATTGAAAATCACGTTCATACAAGTTAAAATAAAACTCATCTTATAAATTTACCTATGAAATTATTCTTCAAATAAATTCCTAATTACACTGCACTGTTTGCTTCTTGCGCATTAAATATTAGTCTGTTCAATCAATGGAGTTTGACAAAAATTGATTAATTTTTATTCTCAAGATTATATAAAATTAAAGTAAATTTCTATCATTAAAACGGGTTCATTAATAAGGGCTAGAAGCAAATAATTCAATTATATATATATTTCTTGAAAAAATTGAAAAATAAATTGTGTTCATAATTAATAATTAATGAAGATAAATCAACATAGATAACGAAGATATATTTTATTATGGCATCATTATAACATTCCTCAAACATCTCCCAAAGGAATTGCATTCCTATTTCCTCAAATAGATACATTCTTGTTACAATTGAATGTGTTAAAAAATTATATATCGTACCGTTACGGAAAAGAAGAAAACTCAACCAAATATATTGAGAAGTGCCGTCGAAAAATCAGGCTGAATTCAGCAGCATGGTAAAAAATTCTCAATAACCTTCAGGTACCTTCAATTTCTAACTCTGCTCATGGTCAAAAGCCAAGTCAAATATCTGCATGTAATCATCAACAAAATGAACATCAAGGCCTTCTTTCACATTAGGTGCCAGTTCATCGTAATCTCTCCGGTTAGCGGAAGGGAATACAATGGTCTTGACCTCACTCCTTCTAGCCGCAATAGTTTTCTCCTTCACCTGGAATTTTCACGGAATGAGTTTCAATTCAGAAAAACACTACGAAATAACCAACTCAAAATATATATGAAGAAAAGCCTTAAGCGAGATTTTCCGTATAACACTAGTGACAGCATAGACATGTCCAGGAAGTTCCAGAAACAAAAGAGGTATGGCCATATGTTTTCGTTCAACATACCCCACCAATTGGGAGGATCTTTCCGGTAAGTGTCACTTCCCCCGTCATTGCTAGATCCTTCCTCACATTTTTCTTCATGGCAAGGGACAGTAGTGAAGTGATCATTGTGCAACCAGCACTAGGTCCATCCTTTGGGGTGGCTCCAGCGGGAACATGGAGATGAAGCTTTGCATTTGCAAAGAACAAGTTCTCTGGCTCTTTCTCTGATAATATGCCTCTGGCAACTGTGTGAGCTATCTGAGCGCTTTCTTTCATGACATCTCCTAATTGACCAGTGAGATGCAGTGCGCCTTTTCCATCCGCTTCCTCAACGCGAGTAGTCTCTATATACAGTGTGGAACCACCCATTGAAGTCCAGGCAAGACCCATGACAACCCCAATAGGTGTCTGGTCATAGATGCGTTCAGCGTGGAAGACAGGTTTGCCAACATAATCTGCTAAATTGGACTTATCAACCAAGACTTTTTGCACTGTAATTATTGATTCACTTTCCTGATCTTTCTCGCTTTCTTTTTTGTCCTGCACAAGGCCCATGAAATTCAATGACAATCAGTTCCTGTTGAATTATGGAGAAAATTTGCTCAATTTTCACTTCTCACCAATGGCTGTTGGTTCTCTGTTTCTAGCAGAACCAACCTCATGTTTGACAGATAAAGAATGGAATCCAGTTATGACTAACTTTTACAGTACCTCTAGGTCTGCAGCTCGATTGGCAAGGCATTCAGAGTGATTGGCTGGTAGCTCTGTTTGTTCCTTGTCAACCTCTATAGAGGTTTCACTCATTTGTTCTTGACCACAATTGTCGACTAACCTATCCTGAAAATCTTTAGGTTCAACATCCTGAGTGTTAGTCACAGCAGGTTCAATTGTTGCTCCCTGCCTCACGAGTTGTAGTGCTATCTGTCATGTGATTACAGAAAATTTAATATCAAAAGTCTTAAATTGAAGAGAAGAATGATTTCGATGAACAAAGATACAAAACGATTCATGATATGCGTCAGTTGGTAATATCTACAAGTTTGACAATATTGACCTAAAAACAGATAATTTTAGACCTTCCGGTATATTTTCTCAATATGCTTTTGGAGATTCCTGACACCTGCTTCCCGGCAGTAATTCTCTATCAAGGCAAGAAGAGCAGCATCAGTCACGTCCACCTGAAGTAATTTGTTTTTGCAGTTAATTCTCAAGTCAATTAGAAGGAATATGACAGTAAATGAAATTGAAATCATCAAGCATGCTATGACTAGGCTTAAATAAAATCTATTCCTTTCCAAGGAAAGGGGGACACAGTGGGTGGAGAAATATACTTGTTCAGGTTTTATTCCACATGCTTCACGTGTAGTCTTCTCCAAATAATCCCTTGCAATGTGCATTTTCTCATCAGTAATGTACCCAGCAATTGCAACCACCTCCATTCTATCCAACAAAGGATTAGGTATCATTTCCACTACATTTGCAGTACAAACAAAGAGAACCTGCAGTGAGTTTTCCAGTGCATGAGTCATTATGCCCAAATTCCCATCATCATTAACTCTGAATCCATTCTTAATGTCAATAAATACACAAGTAAAACCCTTCACAAATGTTTGATCTTCCATAACCTAAGTACTGACGCTCCAAATTATCAAACACTGACCTTCGATAGATCAATTGGAACATCAAGATAGTGATCGAGAAAATTAGCATTCTGCTCTGGATCCAGAAGCTCTAACAGTGCACTTGCGGGATCACCAGCATGTCCCCGGCCCAGCTGCCAATCAAAGTAAGACAATTATAAATACCAAAACAATATTTGCTTTTAGACACAATAATTAATGAAACTCAAATTTAGGCCAGAGATTTTTAAGGGTCAAATCCAGATGGAGAGTAGAACTGGCATACTAAACAAAACTAGTCAATGAGCCTGATAGCAACATATTACTTTATCAATCTCATCAATCAAGACGAGAGGGTTGGCTGTTCCCACATTCTTAAGGCACTGCACCATCTTCCCTGGCATAGCACCAATATAGGTTCGACGATGGCCCTGTAAGATAAAATAATTAGAGAAAAAGATTATGCACCACAGCCACAGACAAAGTAGTCGAGTACATAGAGATATTCGTTACCTTGATCTCAGCCACATCCGCTAATCCTCCTACAGAGAATCGGAAGAACTTACGATTCAAGGCACGTGCAATTGAACGACCAATACTTGTCTTGCCCACTCCTGGTGGCCCAGAAAGGCAAATGATTTTCCCTATTTATATAGGAGAAAGATCAAGAGTATGCCTCTGATATAAGTGAGCATAAAATGGAAACGAAACATAAGTGGCATGCGATGCAAAAATTCTGATGCTTCAAGTTCTAATACTGGAATATCATCACAGATGAATGTCCAATTCAATTAATTAAGCAAATTACATACTTACTCCTCATTTGGAAAAAGGCATCATTTTGATCAGTCAAAAAAATTATTCATAAGTACATCAACCGTTCCAGTCATAAGTATTAAACATCGAAATATATAGTGATCCAACTCCACTATTTGAAAGTTGAAGCTAGAAAGCATGAAATCAAGTTTCAAGAGGAGCTGACAAGTGCTCATATCATGCACACCCAATTTTAGGATGAAGTACTCCATATTTAGCATAGCTTTAGGTGGACAATTAGGGATCAATCTAAAAGCTGAAACATTGGGGGTGGGGGCTTGAATTAGTTTTTCATCTATCAGATACGAAACATTAACAAATTTTAAAAGAAATTTGTAGCGGGCGAGGTGGGGTTGGGAGGCACTGGGAGGCACCCTGCTTGCCCCCCTTTGTATCTGTCACTGACAGTAGTCCTTACCAGATTATTTTCAAATAAAGGAGGGAAAACTTGTTTCATATTTTACTATATTATAGATATAGAAACCTCAACATTAACCCCTTCATCTACAGTATACGAAAAACCTGGTTCAATCATATGAAAACAAACAATGGCTTACCTTGTGAAGTCCCTCTTAGCTTTCCAACCGCAATGAATTCCAATATCCTTTCCTTTACATCAGATAACCCGTAATGGTCTTCATCAAGAATCTTTTGTGCCCCAATGACATCAAAGTTTTCATCACTTGATATGGAAATTAACAAATTGAAAAGCAGGTTAATAGGAATTTTTAGTGAACATGAAAATGCAAAACCTTCCAAAACTTAACAACTGAAACAAAAAAATACTCTATTAAGAGTAAAAATAATATTCACAGCAGTAGGATACCAAAGAAAAGCCAGAAAAATAAATAAAATGGGAAAAAAATCTTATGTTGACACTGATAATACACAATTTTTTTCTAAAACCCAATTAATAAACACGACAGAAAGAGTTTAATGCATATCAACCAATTTGTGAAAAGGAAAAGGCTCGTCATTCAAAATATACTCATATTCAATTCAATTTCAAGAAAAATATATTATTCAAAGACCCAAAAAAAAAGCAACTAAACCCCCCAACAAAAAAACAAAAAGAAAAGAGGGTGGGTGTCCCCAATTTTAACAGACATCAGACTGGATTACATAAAATGGTAAAATAAAAGAGGCCACCTCATCAGTTTGGTAGTAAGTTGTATACAAGCACAATAAAGCAGAACCTTATGATATGCGTTTCCAAACAAATCTGCGAACTTGGCCCACACGCTCAATTCGCCATGAAAAAGCACAAATAGCAAGAGCCATGTGTCACAAAATGCACGCACGTGAACTTTTGGGGAAAACAATCCATCTAGGTAAGCCCCTTTTAGAAAAAGGGGCACAATTTTGTTTAAAATATGCGTTCCATAGATTCTACATAATTTCCAATAAAGAGGGAGGGAGGGAGGGAAAGCTGAAAATAGCTTTTCCCAAGAGCCAAAATCTTTAACGTTTTAAAAAAAATTATGAAAAATCATGTCCTCAAACGTAATCGTCCATTGGTGATCTCAGGTTACACATCTTAACAACCTGTCACAACAATGAAATAGCAATTGCAAATCTGCATTTCCAGGTTGTATTTTCAATCAAGTTCTTCCAAAAGCCTCTGAAACCATATTTATGAAACTAATGGCCTCCGAAAGCTCAATCTTGTAAACCTGTTCTATGATTGTCCTTAATCAACAGGCTGTCAAATACCTGTCGCACATTAATGGCAGTGGCAGTGGCAGTGGCAGTGGCAGTGGCACAAAGAGAATTTATTTATCTCTTCAAAAGATTAGATATCACACTCAATAAAAACCAAGTTCAAGGAGTACAAACCTGTATTCACCCCAAGGCAGTGCAGTCAACCAGTCCAAGTAGTTTCGGGTTACACTGAATTCACTTGAACTGGCCTCCAACAGCTGTAGTTTTGTAAGCTCTTCATCTATAACTTGTAAGACATGAGGTGGGCATTTCTCTCGCTTTGGTTCAATCCTTTCCCTGAACTTTCCTGCAATGAATTATGGAATGTATTCATGTAATGCCAACTTCAGCAAAGTAATTAACTATAAAGTGCACTACATATTGACATATAAGAGCATAAGACTGTTGTGAGTTGGCATCTCTAACTAGATAAGGTTATACAACCAACCTGAAAGCAAACAACAGTGCACAATATTAAGTCAAAACATCCTCATGCGCATTATACAATAAAAACATTTTAAAAAAGAATACTACCACTTTGGTCCACAAAAGAAAACTGTCAACTTCAACCTAGTCCTCATATTTTAAAATTAAATCATTTTTTCCAGACTTTGGACTAAATCGATGCTGATGGAATTTTTTAGGGACTAAATAGATGGCAACAGACTTCCTGGAAATAATTAACCGTGGAAAGAATAGTCATCATTTTTAGTTAGTAATTAGAAAGATAGACTAAAATTCCTCAGCTCTACATCACAAACACATACTGGATCCTTTAAGCAGGATATGAAGAAAAATAAGTATCATCATGTATTAAAAAACAGATAGTAAATATCAGAACCAACCAGTAAGTGCAGTTTTGTCATCTGTCTCCAGTCCCAGTTCCTAAAATTGGAATAACATTAAATCAAAGCAAATTAATTTACATGCACATAAGCAGTGAAGCTGTTCAGCAACAACACCCACAAACTGCACTATTTTTGCATGGACCAATAAGTTCAAGAGGCTACGCTCAATCAATATAAGCATTTTATAACATAGGATATAATAGATCCCGATGAACTAGCTCATATGTTTGCTCCTAAAATCTCTAATAAAGTTTATAAATCCCATAAGCGTAATTTTCTAGGATTAGGGGCAGACTATGTCACAAGGCTAAGTTCAGTGAGCAACATTCACAAGTTCTGAACTTCAATACTGAAAATAGAGAATTTATTTATCTATTCAAATAAACACCATGGGGCAGAGGGAAGGAGAGGACTTTGTACCTTTTTTATAGCCTTAAGTTGCTCATTCAACAGGTAACGACGCTGCTCACCACTTATCTTTTCTTCAATTGCTTTGGCAATTGACTCCTGATAAGAATACAGACAGGGTTCAGGATATGAAAAATTAAGCACCATATAAACTGGGGGGGGGGAACCTCATCACCTGTATCTTGCTGATCTCCATCTCTTTCTTTACCAACTCTAAAGTAAGTTTCAATCGTTTATAAACCTATCCAAGAAAGGAGCATGAGTAAATCCACATGCAAGATAATCAAAATATGTTCCTGATTGGCATCTCTTTAAATGTTAAATGCTAAGTTGACATCAAATATACTAGCAAATCTAGCTCAAGAAATTAAAAATTATCAAAGGTTTTCAAACAATAAATATGTAGTCCAAATTGCATCAACTTAGAGCTTTGCAATCTCATTTACCAAAATTTACTCACATCTAGCTCTTCAAGCACTTGTTGGCATTGCAATTTATTTGCCCCGGATATTGCAGCTCCAAAGTCTGCGAGCCTTGGTAAAGTAAAATCACCTATATGCTGCAGAATTTTATGGAAAGAGTCAACAGAACAAAATATAATAAAATAAAAGGTATTAAAACATGCAGCCTACACTCAATTGATCAAATATTTCAACTTACAAATACCATCACATAGGGTACTTTTAGCTACACCGTTATTTTATTTGATCGAAACACTAAACACCAGTATGGGGGGTTGAGAAACCAAATATTGCCGAAATGATAAATGTGTAAAAGACATGATATAGTTAGTGTTTGTGCGCTGTGTAATAATTTATTACAGTTGTATATTGTTAAATGGTAACAATAATTTTTGAAACATATGCCAACCCACAGTATTTATGAATAAGTCAGTCATAATTATTTAGACACACAGGAAAAGTGCAGCAAAAAAGAAAAAGGCAACATGAATAAGGGCACAGGACTCAAACCTTGGTGTAAGTCTGAACGTGATCTCTCCAAAGGGAGCTTGTTTTAAGAACGTCCCTTAAGGTTGATATAACCTCAAATGATGTAGCCTTTATAATATCATCATCTTTGTCATAAGGTTTATCCTGCAGTATCAAGAACACAATTAAAAAAATGAGTTATATAAAAAATGCTGTTCATGTTGTTCTTTGATTAATAGAAGCAGAAGAAATTCTCAGTATATAAAAAATGGGAACATAAGAAACAACAGATAGATCGCAGACCTTGAGATGATCAACTTTTACAGTAAGTGGATCCTCACTAACCTGTGGAAAAGACATAAATTATTCATTCGTATGACATTAACATAGTAATTGGCCAGAAAATTAATTATTAACATAGTACTTTAACCACATATGCAGACAACAAACATGCAGAAGCAATAATCAGAATATTGACATCCTTGTGAATGAAACTAAAGCATATAATGAAGAGGATGACAAAATCATATAAAAAACACGGCTACCAGTAGATCTTCACACAGTCCTTACCATCTCAGTAATACGTAGACGCCTGTGACCAATAAGGATTACCTGTTCCCCTGCAATGCTTGAAATCTGGTAGAGAATATTGGCAGAGAATGAGGTGCCATCTGAACCAATAAATCATAAAGCACTAACTAATAAGTTGTAAACAGACATACCTGAGCAAGGGTACCAACTTCATGAAGACGATTAAACAACTCTTTTCCTTTTAAATCATATACACTCTTCTCTGTCGCAGAGCCAGATGCCAAACTTGAATCAGCCTCCGGCTCATCCTTAAGGAGGAAAGCACCTGCATAAGGGGCTTGCCGTTTTCGACTTTCATGTAAAGCTGCCAGTAATTTGGGATCCTGAATGTAGAGAGTTGAATAATCATTAGACAACAACAGTATCAAGCCACATTAGAAGCAATTAGCTTAAACCAGTCAGGCACTGATGAGATGTTACAGGTGTGATATGATTCAGTCAGCTTTATGTAAGGAGCAAAGTAAGATGCTTAATTCTCGTTCTTGACATCCCACCGCACCTTAACATAGATTGGCATGTAAAATCCAGGAAAAAGTGGTCTATGTGGCAATGGTAACGCCAAAACCTGTCTCAAAGGATAGGAGGAGGAGGAATCAGAAAAATGTGATATCTGAAAGCAAGGTTAATGCTAAGAAAGCAGTGCAAAAAGGGTATCAGTTCATAAGCTCCAAATACTTTTTAATAGGCCAACAACGGCATAACACTAATCTAATCCTCCATTTACTTCCAAAGCATGAAAACAGCATTAAAGCATCCCATATAAGCCAATAAATGAAGCAGAAACGCGAGACCCGAAGAAACTTCCAAGAATCGAGACACAAAATTTGAATACTTGCTGGAACTTCTCTAAGTTTAATTAAATATCTTGAAGGATAAAGGATAATCACCATCACTAGATTAGCTATACATGGCAACAGGCAACAGAAACTAGATAAACATTAACATCTTTGCTCTAGTAAAATATTAATTTTTGCTCTGCATTCCTGACAGATAGCATTAACAACCAAGTTTAGGGTGAGTATTATTAAATCAGTGGAGGCCCCCCACAGATAGCCTGTCTAAACTTCAGCCACTGTATTCACTTTGATCTTGTATTTCCCTTTGGTTCGCTAAAACTGAGGACTGAGGAGGATGAACAAATTGCGGTGCAATACCAACAGTAACCACTGCTACATTCACGTTGCAGATATTATTGATAAATGCTCCGATTCCCAGATGTTAGCGCCATTTTTGGTTTAAAACAAGGAATTGGAAGTTTTGGTTATGTTTCAGAGATGAGAATCATATCTCACCCTCAATGGCTGCCTGCAACCAGAGAAAAATGAAAGTGAACAGCATCTATCACTAATTTTGTATTTCCAGTTGCTTTCTTATAGTAAGGGATGACGGTAAGCTGCAATTTTTCCGGCCCACATTTTTCAATGACTAAGCGCCGACCAGGTTCCATATGTGCAATTATTAAAGAAAATTAACAGATGGGAGGACGCTGCAAAAGAAAACGGAACCAAGTTCTAGTTCGTAATGTCAAATTAATGTTTCGATAACGAAGGAGTGAGTGAGTAAGGCGTATCCAAATGAAGGCCACCCTGATTCCTAAGCTACTGCAATTGCTTCAAGTTACAAACTTTGATTGCTAAATAAGAATTAGATGATTACATTGCATCATTCGGATTGTTCGACAAATTCTTTAACACTAAACTACTGCCAAACAGATGGAAAACTCCAAAACTGACCGTGAGATAATCTTCCGGACTGGGACTTGTGGGCACGATAGCTGAAGAAGTCCTGGAGTCGACCTCTTCAGTGCAGGACTCGGCTGCCCTGACTTCGGCTTCGACTGCCTGATCGGACCCGTCATTAGAATCCGAACAAAAAAATACCCTGCCTCCTAAATTAGGATTCCTAAGGCTTAGGCGCCTCAGAGAACTCAATACATTGAGCAGAGGCGAGCCAGACTCGATTGCGGGCCGGAGAGCCGGTATCGAACTCGGGGTAAGGTTATGTGTCCGGCTTCGGACGCATGAGGAGGATATGAGCTTCAACATTATGCGGCAATAGATGAAGAAATGTAGGAAGCCAGTATTTCTGAAAATGGCGCTTGGTTCAAGCCCTAGAATGGATGGTTAAGTTGGCCAAAACCGCCATCGATGTTTGCTGGAATGAATAGTAGAGTTGCACACAATACGAATGCACACTCCTGGATTTGTCGATGGCATAAAGCCCACCATAAACCCTCGAGTATTCTGTTTGACGAAATTAGCCTCGTTGCTCTCCCCAAAGTACCGCTCTGTCCTCCGCATGGACTTTGTGCGTTGGGTAAATAAAAAAAAAAGCATTTTTTATTAAGTGCATGGAAGCAATTCTTTTAACGGATTATTCGAAACAAAATAAAATTATTTTAAAATTTATAAAAACTATCTTAAAATTAAAAAAATTAAAATTCATGAATTTTTCTTAAATTTCGTAAAGTCTTCCCAAAATTTATAAATTCCTTTCTCTCAACGGATTTCAAGTACACACCAAATGTTAAGTGAAAACCGAAAAAAAAAGGTGTTTCTTGATCTAAAATGGGCTTGTTTGGATAGTCCGTTGAGAGAACGGAAACAGATTCTGAGGTAAATATATGAGATGAATTTTATCTCGATAAGCGCAGGAATGACTTTTGGGGAGGCAAACGACCTCCCCAGACAAGCCTAATCATGGTTTGGGTCTTTGAAAAAAGCTACCCAAAATTATCTAAAATCATATCACTTTTTTCCTACTTCTCATTGGCTGTTGAAGTGATCTTTATTGTTCTACCCAAAATGCCCACTCCTTCATTCTTTGTCTTTACACTTCTTTTCCCCCGTTTGGTAGACTCATTTATTGGTAAATGATAAAAAAGTGACATGAATACAATTTTTTTAAAAAACAAATATGCCTATAGAGGTTTTATTAGTCAAAATTATAACTCATGTTACGAAAACATCACTTTTATTTATTTTTGAAGATTCAATTTCTAGCTACCATATTTTTATATTTTTTAAGTTATATAAACATCATATATATATTTTGAATATATGCATTTAATTATTAATTAATTATATGAAAAATACATATTGGTCTTACATATGCATATATTTTATTTATTTACAGTTTTAAATAAAAATATAAATTAAATTTTATTCTTTATGTAATTGTAACATTAGCTTAATTATGTCATTTTCGTTCATTTGTAACAACCATTCAAACATTCTCATTTTTTCACAAAATGTATGCTGCTCGATCAAAATCTATTATCTAGAATTACTTTTATCACTTTTTCTTCACAAACTATTTTTCAATTAGTAATTCAAACATGCATTTTCCCTTAATTAGAAGGTATGGAGCCCAAAAATTCTACTTAATAAGAGAGGTTTGCAGCCCAAATATTAAAGATGTCTGGATTAGTTTATTCTTAAATTATTTTACGAAGTTTCAAGTAAATTAGGAGATGGGTTTTATCTTGTGAAAATGCTTTCTAAGTTGCGTTTA
Organism: Vachellia pachyceras; assembly: GCA_025593235.1. NCBI lineage: Eukaryota > Viridiplantae > Streptophyta > Magnoliopsida > Fabales > Fabaceae > Vachellia > Vachellia pachyceras. The sequence continues at coordinate 15,149 of JANTPZ010090425.1, read as the reverse complement.
GGTCTCCAAACAACCACTTAATTGCATCCCTACAAAATCCATCCTTATTTTTTTAATGACAAAAAAATTTGGAAAAGCCAATTAATAGCTTGTTTACCCGCATAAAAAGTTAATTTCAATGCACATATATATATTATTGGCTTTTTATATCTAGTTTTTAATTTATTTTATCCTTACTGTTTTTTATGAAATCACAGGCAGCCATAGGTTAATCTTTTTCATCATGGGAAAAGGTAAGAAATGCAAAATCACAATTACGTATTTGAGGGAAGATGAGTTGATTATTCTTACTTTTTACCTACCAAATAATTTGGAAGATGATTTTTTTTTCTATTCCTCCTCCCATTCTCGATACCTCATCTGTTGATTAAAAATTGATAATTCAAATTCAATAGCTTATAAAATTATTATAATATTTTATAAATTAATTTGTTTGCAGTTACGAATGGTGTGTATAGATTTTAATAATTTAAATTTACTTTTTTATTTACGTTTGCAATAAGAATCATTATAATAAACCGTGCCCATGGGCAAATAATTACCTAAGGGTATCCATGACATTTCCATTCAATATCAATGTGAGATCTACGATGTAGGGGGTTCTTGTCTCTTCAACTTCGGAACATGTCAAGGTTGGAATGACTTGCACGAGAAGAAATGACAAAGGGGGGAGAAACAGATAAAGCTCTGCAATAAAAACTTGAATGGAGAAAAAAAAAACTTGAATGGAGAAAAGAATAACAAAAGGAAAGGTCCGCGCAGAGAACTTTTTGTACCTCTGCATTTGCTCATATACATCTCAGGCCCTAGGATAACCAGTCTAACAGTATTTTGAGATTTAAACGGACAAAAGTGATTGCCACGAATAGTAAGATGCTCGGGATGGATCTGTTAAGTAGTCTTGGTTCAACCTTAGGGGCTGAGACAGAAAAGCAGGACATGCATCATATCAATGAGCAGCAGTGAATTATGAATATGAAAAGCATGACAGCATGCAAGAATAAACGAGGGTTATATGAGTACCAAGAACCCTATCAGACCGGGGAAGATTTCACCTGTATTAGTGTGCTTCTGCTATTGCCAGCTACATATATCAGAATAGGAATCTGACTAGTGAAGACGAAGAAGATCGAGGTATGGTTATCTGGAAAGGACTGGTCAGCAGAGTCAGAGTTGAAGGAGGGCCAACCAACATGGAGGCCATTATTGAGAGGAGTATTGTAATCTTTTGGGTGGGGTTTAATGATGCAAGAGAGTGGAGCATTACTAGAATAATTGGAGGATGGTGCGACCGAAAGGGGTAAAGTACAGGATGAGGCCATATTCGCAACACGATGCAATTCCTCCAAAGTGGCCTCTACAGTCTCCAACACTATACACTTGCACTGGCTAGTAGTATTACTCACTCGTTGCTTTCGGCGTCGAGTAGTCGCATTTTTGGGCTGCCCGAAAGTGGCCAAATTGACTGATAAAAAAAATATCAAAAGCAGCCTTTGCCTTTTATCCTCTCACGATGCCTAACAAGTAATGCGCACTGCTAATCTCTCTTTTCCAACCATATTTCTGTGCCTGCGTCATCGCAATTACCTCCTTCGATCGGTGCTTCTTCATATCTCTCATTGCAAATGGGAACCAATCTTATTTGTGTCAGCTCCCACCAATTAGGTTGTTGTAGCACTTTGTTCTTATCCTAATACGAACCTTCATTATTTTGCTAACCCATGTTTCTCTTGTTTGCGTTGAAAACATCAACTCAGGTACTTTCAAGATATGTAGCAATAATAGAGCTCTAAGGTTTCATAGAATAGTCTATAGTTTTAGGAGAAATCAACCCTCTCAATACCCATTCATTTAAAAGCATATGTAGAGAGAATGCGTGTCTATTCTGGGTTTGGTGAAGAAATGAAAATATGGCTGGGTTGGTTTATTAAACATGGATTTTGCTAGGTGAGGAATAATAGAAAGAGACGGAAACGGGGGAACTCTACAACCGTTCATGGAGTCAAATGAATCGCTTTCAGGAAAATAAAAGAGGGGGATGATATGGTGTGTTTTGCACCATTGAAGTTGAAGGAATCAAAGTGAGGATAACAAATGTTTTTTTAATATGGGAAAGAGGAGCAACTTGTCCAATGTCAACACAATCATCTCATAATTGCCCATACACCGTGCCTCCCACCTTTTCTAAAGACAGATTCTGCAGCATTGGCCTCTCGTAGATTGTCAAAAGGGGGAAAGTAATACATTAAACAATTTAAAAGTATATCCGAGTTTTGGACAAGGTAATTGGAACTGTACTGGAATTGAGATTCCATTTTGAACATAACAATCCTTTCTAGAGACTCGAATCTCAATGTAAACTTTCAAACCCTGCTCAGTGTGAATAAATTTTACTGTTTATGATTTTTTTAAATGCTTTTCTGACAATTTTTCCCACACCCCGCTTGTGCGCTCATATATATATATATATATATTCTGCTGTATTTTCATCTCTCAATCAATCTTTCCATTACACACACATGCACAGTGGTTTTGAATTGGTCGAGAATGGTAGAAAATCATATAAAGTAGTTTGAGCGCATGCGAAGAACTCCGTTGGATGTGTTGGTGAGGATACTAAATCAAAGATTGATCCTTTAAGAACGGGTAGATGAAAACTAAGGAAAACACGTACTCAACGCATTTATTTGCTCGGATCTGGTCAACAATATTTATTCAAAACTGTGATTGTATCCGGATTGTAACCAGCCCCACACGTGTTAGGATAAATTTTGATGTTGTTATACAATTAATCAAAAAAAAAAAAGGAAGGATCGACAAGGAAAACAGAATCCTTCATGGAGAAAGGGACAAGAGAGAAAGTAGGAGGGTGAAAGCATAGCGATCCAGTTGTGTACTATGCGGCTGTAGATGAAGGGAATCGAAGGAATTCAAACCTGTCGTTGATCGGAACAATCAACTTTTTCTCCCATCACTGTAGTGGACTACTCCATCAACGCCACACGCCCCGATCGAATCCATCCTGTTGATTGTTCCATCAACGCCACACGCCCCGATCGAATCCATCCTGTTCGATCACTAATTCCAATCAACAACCGAACATACATACACATAGCAATCACTACCTCTTTTATACTATCGAGTACGTTCATTAAATCATGCTTATCGAGAGAGGACAATCTTAAGGAGGCGCTGGCCTTTCATTTCCATGTAAAATTGGACACTGACATGTACATATATTCTGATGTTTACTACCCTACAATTACCTTAATTATAAAATGCTGCCTAGTTATAAATCACAGATGGCAAATATGTACACTAAAAAACTAATTATAATATTTTAGTCATTGCAATTATTGGGTAAACTAGAGTATACAATTAAAATTTTCATGCTAAAATGTAATGCGATCAGATTACTATTTTCATTAAAAGAAATCATTTTTTTTGTTTTATATTTTTTGGCTTTCGCCTCTCAGTGTGTGCGTGCGTGTCTGCACACACACACCAGAACGCTCGTGTTCTGCAGCTGAAATAAATGTGAATCAAAGTAAATCGCAGGCCTGACCCGCTTGCTAAAACAGCAAGTATTGTGATCATTGTCTATTTCATGGCAAAAATCCAATTAAGTGGTAAACTACATGCATATATTTGATATTGACTTTGATCATATTCTCTTTCAGACTTGACCTTGTTATTTCCTGAACTATTACAGCACTTTTGACCCTGAAAAGCCTTCATGTACGTTGAGGACCTTCGTTCTCCCACTTCTCCTCATTCCCGTTCCTTTCAACTTCTACCAGTACTGGATTATTTCTTCGAGCCGGATAGATCCATATTCGTACATGATATGGGATCATTGGCTGTAATCCCCACCACCTACAGGACTAGGAACAGTTCAATCTGGGACTATATAATTCCAAAAACCTAATTTCTATCTGTATGTATACATATGCATGCTAATGCTAGTGCATATTTACAAAACAGTTCCACCCAGTTAAAACTTCTTAATTTCAGCAGTGGAAAACGAAAAAGAGAAGACAGTATCAATACTTAGTCGATCAGTTTCTTTAGAATTAGTTGTTATCAAGAACACCGCCAGAATATTTGAGGGTTTGACACAACACACGGGGGAAAGGCGATAATATTTAGAATGTAAAGAGGAACAAAAATGAAGCTGCACACGCCTTCGCCCAATAGCAAACAAGCCAATGATCGTAAAGCGTCAGGGTCCCACATGGGTCCCAGCCATGCGCATAAATACAGATCCCACCCTTCGCCAAGGGTTCAGTGTCTCTCTAACATCGGGTTCCCAAAGAGCTCTGTCAAAAAGCAACAAAGGAGGAGGCTCGCTAGCTGCTCATAGTGTCGACATGGTGAGCCAGGAGGATTTGTTGATCGCTAAGATCTGCGAGCTGTACGATAAGATCTCAAGCCTTGATAGTCTCAAACCCTCCCAAAATGTCGACACCCTCTTTACGCAACTCGTCCTCACATGCATACCACCCAACCCTATTGATGTCACTACCCTCCCCACAGGCCTTCAACAGATTCGATCCAACCTCATTCGTCTCTGTGGCCAGGCCGAAGGTCTCTTAGAGAGCCACTACTCTACCATCCTCGGCTCCTTCGACAATCCCCTCGACCACCTCAACATCTTCCCTTATTACTCCAACTACCTTAAACTTGGTCTCCTCGAGTTCACCATCCTCACCCAGCACTGCACTCGTGTCCCTTCCAACATAGCCTTCATCGGCTCTGGTCCTCTTCCTTTTACTTCTATTGTGCTGGCCTCCAATCACCTCCCCACCACCACCTTCCATAACTATGACATCGACCCACAAGCCAATTCCATGGCCCTTCTCTTGTTTCCTTCTCACAATGATCTGTCTAAGCGCATGGTGTTTCACACCAGCGACATCATGGACGTGACCGAGGACTTGGCGGAGTACGAGGTTGTTTGTTTGGCGGCTCTTGTGGGGATGGATAAGGACGAGAAGAATCGGGTGATCGATCACTTGGCTAAGTATATGGCTCCTGGAGCGGTTCTGATGCTGAGGAGTGCCCATGGGGCTCGAGCTTTTCTGTACCCTGTGGTTGAGGCCGCCGATCTTCGAGGCTTTGAGGTTCTCTCTGTGTTTCATCCGACCGACGAGGTTATCAATTCTGTTATCATCGCACGGAAGCATCCCCTGCCTCTACGCTTGCACGATCAGCAAGGTCTTCCGAATATGATATTACCCAACAAGTGTTCTGAGATACAAGCGTTTAATCCCCTCGTCAACCATGGGAATATGATTGAGGAGTTGACCCTTGAGGAACAGCTATCGTAAACTCTACACCTCTCTCCCTAGCTATATATAGACACACATAATTGGAATCTCTGATCTCTACATGGAATTGGGTCATGTGGTAGCTACTAGCTAGCCAATAACTTAGTTTAATTTTCCTGCATATATATATACCCGTTTATGATATCCATATGATCATCTAGTGCTCGTCATTTTTGTGACGCTGTTCCAGAATTTTCAAGAAATAAAAAAGGGATTATATGTTTTTTAATTTCATGATGATCCGCACCCTGGAGGGATGCCTTCTTCTTTAATTTCCTTATTATCATATCAATAAATGTTGTCATTGGTGCAAGCTGCAAGTTGATCACATACATATCGCTTTGGATATCACTGTAACCTGATGAAAGAACAGGTAAAAGTAGATTTCTTCCCGTTTTCACTATCATGCCCGTCAAATCAGTGTTGTATCTGGAATAAAATGCAAGTAGAGTAGTTGACACAACTTACTGACTAATCATTGTGATTTGAGAAAAGGATTACGAAGATTTATACGAATTCACTTATATTTTTAGGGTTACGCGATGCAGTTTTTATAAATACGGTAAATGCGTAACTGTTCGGTATATTCAACATAAAAAAGAAACAAGTTTTACTGACAATCGTATGATCGATGAATATTCTTCGATTAAATCATAAGCATATCATACTAGTTATTAAATTTAATGCAAACAAGAAAGAAGGGAAGGACGGAGATTGAATTTTTGCTGGATTTTATTATCTACGCGTCATTTAATTTGAGATGGTGTTGAAGAAGTACATTCACAAAAGTTGAGACAAAACTTCTCTCATATATTTATTTTATAAATCATAAATTACGTTAAAAATAGCTTCCACTGCTAATTCAAATTGAGACATGATATATTCCGTTAGCCTTGCTTCCTGTATTAATCTGCTGGTTCCAACAGTAACTATTTTTCTTATCTTTTGGGCGACAAATTGTAACTGCCTTTTGGTTTAGCAGAATGTATAATCCTTATAAATGCACATCTATCTCTGTGATCAGTTCAAAGAGGGATTCTTGTAATTCTGTGCCCAAATCACTCATTCAATTTGTCATTTGGCCTTTTAATCAGCCAAATGGTCTTTCTGTGGTGCATGCGCTTGCAAGATAACATTTTCCCCACCATGATGATGCTTCCCTTCAATTTAACTAGTTTGCTTTGAGGCAACAAAGTAATTGTAAACTAAATTAGCTAGATCTCTAGGTGTCCAAACTCGTTAATTAGGATTGTTCCAATAGTACTTCTTGATCCATAGAAGAGGCGTTTTATTCATCAAAAAGCTGACGGCACTGAAACTTGCCGTGAATGAATCGCTTTGAGAAAATTCCTTCCAGTAGCATGTCATTTATGTATATGATTTGATTCAGCAAACTGGGTTCTATACAAGCTGCGACAGTATGAGAAGCTTCATTATTACACCTCCCTTTCTTTTTTGTTTGCACCAGGGTATCCCTACAGCTGGAAGCCGTGGGACTAATCCCCCGTCCCACTGTCAGCGCACTAAGCAGTAGAAGACTGGCCAAGTGGTTTGCTCCATTCACAGGGATCGAACCCCTGACCATATACTTAAGGGATGAGGTGCTGAATCACCACGTCAACCAAGCTTGATTTATTACACCTCCCTTTCCATCTTACTGGAAATTGTGATGTTTTTTTAATTGCTGAGAGGCTAGAAGAGTGAAATTGGAATTAAGATGGGCATTGAATTGAGTTTCAGCAAGAGACTATACAAACAAAAGGTCTCCTAATAGAAGTGGATTCAAAGTTGGTTAAAAGTATAGGTATCTTGAGTATATGTTTAGCTCTTATAATATATATCAGCAGAAACAGGCCGCATTGTTGCAAAGCTTCCTTGCTCCAATGTGTTCACCTGTCATTTAGGAAAAGAATCGGGTCCAAGGAACAAGCCCATGTATGTCGGGTTATTGACGTGATAATGCACAACAAAACAATCAGCGCTGGATCCTTCTTTCAAAGGGGATCAATGGAGGGAGCTTTACTAAGGCATTGAAGGAAAGCTCCATCGTTAGAGACAAATCCTCGGTGCAGTGTTTTAGTATTATTGATGATGATAGGGACTAAAGATGACACTACTCTTTGTTAATTTAGATCAACTTCAGACCATCGATATTTAAAATTCTATAAGCAAGCAGCTTCTACAAAAAAAAAAATGTTACATCATCAAGTGTACGTCACAACCTGAGCTTGTTGGAATTATAGATCCAGTAAGCTACGTGACCTTTTCTTTTCAATGTTCATAAACCCAGCCAGAGTGGGTTTCCTTGTTATAACATATCGATCTTGTGAAGCTCGAAAACTTACAATTGACGGGACCCAGAAGTGAAAAAAAAAAAAACTTTTTTTTGTTTTATTTTCAAAAACAAAAAAGACATAAACTTGTTTTTAAAAATTAAAAACAAAACAACTTTTTGGTTATTTTTTGTTTTTTGTTTTTTGCATTTCTTAATATTTGTTTGGGAAAATGGGGTAACCATATATTTTCTGCCGATCTCTTTTTCTACATTTGAGAATTTGAATTATCATCAAAATTTCGGCTTCCGCTCTGAGCATGTTTGCTTGCAAATATTTCTTTAAAACAATTATCCAAACAGATTTTTTTAGAAAATTGTTTTTAAAAACGGTTTAAAAAAAGAAAACAGAAAATGGAAATAAAGAGACCCTTGGAGCGTGCTTGTTTCCGTTTTTTTTATTTTCAAAACTGATTTATAATTTTTTTAAAATGAATTTTTAAAATTAAAAAATCTATTTTGATTATTGTTTTCAAAAAATATATTTTCAAATAAGGCTCAAGTATACTTTTAGTCCTTTATGTTTGTGTTAGGTTTCACTTTATTCTTTTAAATTTAAAAGTGCACTTCCAGTCCCTCAAACTTAACACTGTTAGTCTCTTTTAACGGAAATTGCTGACTCATCAAACTTAACGCTATTATTTTAAATCTTTTTTTCTTTTACACAATTTAAAATATCAAATTTATTATATTATGAAATTAAAATTAAAATATGAATATGCTTTGTCAACGTTTCATTGCACAGTCATCAATTAAATTTGATTAGTCATCAATTTCCGTTAAGAGACACTAACAGTGTTAAGCCCGAGGGACTGAAAGTTCACTTTTTAAACTTAAAGGACTTAAATGAAATTTGATGCAAACATAAAAGACTAAAAGTATACTTTAACCTTCAAATAAATATAATCAAATCCGAAGGTGAACTTTTAATTGTAGTTCAATTTCTTAAATGGAGAAAAAGACATTAAATGGAGAATAAAGTTTTTACCAAAATTCCTAAACAGAGACCCAAAAAAACTGAAACTTGTTTTATAATTTTTAAAAACAAATTTCTGTTTTTTATTCTTAAAAGCAACTTATTAAAACAATATCCAAACAAGTGTTTTTGTTTTCCTATTTTAAAAAACAGTTTTTAAAAATAGAATCAAACACCCCCTTAGTCTCTAATAGTATTTCTAACAAAATTTTTTCAATAAGAAAATATACATGCCAAACGCTGGGCTTTTAATTTGGGATGAGATGATGCATCTTTCCGAGGCCCAAAAAGGGACATGATGCATCTTATTAACACTAATATCATTGAATAATTTAAAATTAAATTATGTATTAAACATATATTTTCATATTATCATATTACAAAACAAAATAATATATATAAAAATATAACATATTTTTTAAGGTTGAAGGTGAAAGTAAGTAATTAAAAGAATAAATTACATGTAATATATCTTAAAGCATATCCTTTTTAAAAAAGAAAGTCATAATCAAAATTCTAAAAAATTATATGTCAAACTTAATAGCTTAAAACGAAAAAAAAGTAATAAAAAGCATGTGGTTAGATAAGGAATAAAGAGTTTTTTATCTACTTTCTCTCCATATATGCAGAGAAAAGTTGTAAAAAAAATTATGTGGGACCCAGACCAAATTTTCAATTTTTCCTTCGTCCCACTTTTTTTCTCTTATCCAAGCAGCTGAAAACGTATTTATCCCCATATTTTCTCTTGAAGTTTTCTTTACTCCTTCATTTTTGCCAAGAGCTAAGCTGTATGAAGTCGACAGTTCGCTGGGCAGAAGGATCTCTACTAGGGTCCTGGAATCAGATTCAACCACAACCTTCTTAAAGACAACTTCCCATGCCAGTGCTAACCCCCTAAACACACCCCATTCCTCCGCCCCAAATACAGTGCACTGACCAAGCGTATGTGTGAAACCTACAATCCACCTGCCTAACTTTTGAAAAGAAACTGATGATTGATTGAGGAAGGCCGAGCAGCAATCTTTTCCCTCGTTAGCTTGGCCCAAAATATGCAAAACCCATTTCGCTTTTTTTTTTTTACGTAAGAACTTCATAGATTTAGACTATATCATAAGTATACCAAATTAAAGAGTTTGTTTGAAAATCTGTTGGGAGAAAAGAGTTCACAACTTCTGATGTGATTTTATGGATTTTGAGATGGTTTTACAGATTTCAAGATGATTTTTATGGATTTTAATATATTTTTACAGATTTCAAGATGGTTTTACCTTAATTTGGGTGTACCGTTTGAAAAACGGTGTTCCTAAACAAACACTAAGTAAACAACCCTTAATGAATAATAACAATAAATATTTGAATCCGAAAAATATATTAACTTAAAAAGATATTATCTATCAACACTCCATAGGGTTCAATCAAAATGTGGTTTTGCGGTATATAAGCCACAGAGCTTACACTGAAACTCTTAAAAACACTTTTAAATTCTTATTTCTTCTCTGCCTTTCCCATACAATCCAAAACCCTATTTATACTAGTTAAGACAAGACAAAACCTTTAATATCCTTCAAGAGGAGTTACAAAATACTTGTGGAGAATTAGAGTGGCAAAATGAAACTGGTTCTTAATGGCCTTTATTTATCGGTTGCAAGATGTATACACTATTTCATAATTCATAACATATAAATTAGTATACATATGCATATTTGATTATCTTCCTTTCCCCATACACTTGTTACAATACGCAGAGGGCAATTACGAATTCGTGCGCGCTTCCATCTTTTGCCCACTTCATTCCACGAAGCAGACCAATTACGCATTCAGATCAACAGACCAAATCTTATTACTATCCGTGCAAACAACAAAAAAACCTCAATTACCACCAATACCCATTAACCCGCCCTCTCCATTTTCTAACCTCCCTTCATGCAACATAACCTGTAAAACATAGAAACTGTATACCCAACAACGCAGCACAGCACAGCACAGCTAACAATTGAGTGCAAAGCATATGATAAGCAGAGAGAGAGAGAGAGAGAGATAGATAGAGAGAGAGAGAGAGAGTGTGTGTGTGTGTGTGTGTGTGTGTGTGTGTGTTTAACTGTTTAACCTCTCATGATTATTGCAATTACAGGAACCGGGAACAAACCACCCATGATGGTAGTACAGTAAACAACACACAAACTGCTCCCACATAACATCAAATACAAGCAAATATTTTAGAGGAAGCTCATACATTTGTGTACAGCTACAAGTTCCAAAAACTGATCTCTTGGAACACAAATAAGTGCGCGCGCGCTCATATATAGATACGGTGGATGGAGAGTTTAGAGGAATATATATCAGCGAGGTGGAGGTGGAGGTGGAGGTGGAGGTGGAGGAGCAGCGTTGAAGCAGAAAGGGGCTCCGAAGGGGGCCCCACTTACACCCTCCAGGACGGCAAATCGCATATCATCAGATGGCTTCCAGTGCCGTTTCCTCTGATTGATGAACCAATTATTTATCTGCTTTTGATTCAGTCCACTCATTTCCGATAGCCTCGCTTTCTCCTCCTCCTGCATTATGTCTCACAAAGTTTTAATTAATTAACCTCTCAATTGGCTCACAAACTACTCCTATATCAAACAAGTGTTCCTGTACGTCTCTTTCATACATCCCAGGCCACAATCGAGAATCACAAGCATGTGCAAGCATATATATATATATATATATCATATGCGCTTGCATAGCTTCTTTTCACATCGCTTCTAAATGAAACTATACAAGGACAAATGTTTAAGTGCTTACGATACTTGCAATGGCAAGGACAAAACTCAGCCGCAGGACTATAATATTCCGGTCAAGAAGCATAAGCATTTCATCACACACACAGAGCTTGTATCACACCAATCCAAAAATTATTTTCATCTGTTGCCCGTTGAAGAACTTTACACAATATAACTTTTGTTCTAAGTATAAGATCTATTATGTAGTTTGTAGTGTACAAACTAGATCTTGTATTTAGGACGGAGCTAGTAAAAAACATGTTGTATCATTGCAAGTATACTTTATGGTAATCAATAGATTACATTACCGTGGGATAAGGCCATCTGTAGTGGGTGTTCCACCAGTTGAGCAGCGTCATCCTTGCATCTTTTGGAAGCTTCCCACTTTTCCTTTTCTTCACGAACTCCTTCCGCAGATTGCTTAGATAGCCACTGTACTTACGAAGAAGCATTTCTTTGGTCTCTTTATCAGCATCGCAACTGCCACAAGATCCACCACCTTCAACAGCTTCTGCCTCATCACAACTTAGTTCCTCTTCTGAACTCGCACCTGCCTCCTCTACAACACATTCATGCAGCCCCAAGTTCATTAAAAATACATATATTAAAGGTTATATACCTTCCTACATGTTTCTTTCCAATTACCAAGTCCTATGATGCCTTAACCAATCTATTAATTTTGATATGAAGCTGTGTAAATAAGAAATTTAGCGTCCCCCAATTTATTTGACGGCAAGTTCATACTATTTACATCCTCTTCACTATAAGTCATGGCTTTCTAATAAAAAAAAAAATTCCTCCACCCAGCATTGGCCTATCAGGCACTTGCAGTCCCTTCCTTTCTTTTGTAAGCTTAGAACGAAGAACTTGCCTTTTAGTCGTGAAAGATAAAGAGGAGTGGAAAGGCTCATGTCTTTAAAAACGAAAACGCCGATGGCCTCTCTCTATTTCGTCACATTATAAGCCCAATTCAAGATGGAGCATCGAATAAACCTTAATTTAATTTATGCATTTCAACTAAACATGATCAATGATATGCCAATCGAAGACATTATTAACACCATCCAGCCATGGCCGAAGGATAACTTTTCTACGCAATCACTTCAGTCAAGAAAACAACAATAAACTTCTTTAAAAAAAATACACACTAGCAGACCTGAAAATAGGGTTAATGCACGTGTCATGGCCTGTAAGGTGCCTAAATGTTATAAAAAACCATCTATCTGCAACCCATGAATGTGATAGGGTTATTAAGAACACTAAACTTACATGGGAGAACATCAAGGGATGTTCAGAAGGTGATTATTAGAAGCTTATTTCTCACGTCAAAATTTACTTGGTGTATAACTCTCACTGATCATACTACGTAAGTCAAATAAAAGTAATCACAACGAAAACAAGAGACTTTCTGAATAAGATACTAGTTTTCATCGGTTTACTCTTGAGAAAGATATATCCACGTACTTCGCTGAAGTAGCCCCCCCCCCAAAAAAAAAAACACTTGCACAATTAATGTCTATGAGAAGAAATTAACACCACGCATAAAAACCGAAGGACACAAGTTTTACCCAGATTTAAAAACCTACTGGTGACAGGGATTCTAATTAATGTTCAAATGAAATATCCAGGGCTGTCTGCATATATTATCGAACATAGGGCCATTCAAGCTCAATAAAACAAATATGAAAGACAAAAAAGGATTATCCGATCAAATCTAATTCTACAACTCCACTGCGTTGATTCTCGACATACGTGTCGAAAACAAGACGGCAACGTGTTATTAGAGAGAAAAGCTTGGGCCTAGGGTATACCTGATGGCTGATTGGGCATAAAAACAAAACATGAACAAGCGTTTGCAAACGCAAGTATATACCAGATCGACATTCCGTTGAATTTAAGGTTCCCTTGCAAAGGTTGTGGAGCTGGGATTCCATGTTGCTCAAAAACAAGGTCGCTTCGTTGAAGGGCCTGGATAACTCCTCTTTGTATCTATGAAGGACTTCGCAGTACGATTCCTGGCGGTGTCAACAATTCAAACTTCTATTCAGAAACGATATATACACACATAGTACTAAAAACAAAAGGCATGTGTATATCGATTTGAATTCCGGAAAACTTTACAAACTTGAAAGTTTTTAGTTAATCTCTAGGTTCTCCCTCCAACTTAAAAGGAAAAACATAACTGCGAATTTCAAGAAATTAAATGCCCTAATAAGCGGACTTGAATAACACCATGAAATCGTCAAGTTGAGGATCGTCCCCTATCTGACACTGAGCACTGATGGGGTGATTTTCACGGCTCATTTCTTCCAAAAGAGATGCCAGTTCTGGCGGAGCTCCGACCTTTAAGTACATTATGCCAAAACTAAATTAGTGAGTGCAAATCAAACACTAATCACGAAAAGCGTAAGTTCTTTCTTTTTTTTTTCCCCTTCTTGTTTTCCTGATAGAAGAAAAATCAATTCAAGAAAACTAGAATATCTAGTAGCAGTAGGTAAGACCTTTTGGCAATCAATGTAAGCAGATAATAAATTAGGATAGAGAGGGTGACTGGCGATTTGGGTCTTGATGAACTGGTCGGGCACGTCAGACCCGGTTCTTTTGGAATCAGTAACTTGCAGCCGTACGTAGCCATCAGCCACCGGAGCTCGATGCGGGTGATCTGAGGAACAAGAGATGTCACCGGCTCTGACATCTTCCGAACGGGACGATTCCTTGGTGTTTGACCTGCAAATACGGTCCATGATGACTAGGCGAGGGTGAGCAACTGTATATGCTAGTCTGGATTGAACTCCAAGAAGCTATAATTCCAAGAGCCGAGAACTAATGAGCAAGCATATCGAGGTGTACGAGGCACAGAAGATGAGGTGAGAGAAAAGGAAAGGATTGGTTTAGCTCAGACAAAATGACGAAACACCCGTTAGCTTAGAATTGAAGAATCGAAGAGCTACCGGTGAAAGAGCTCAAGTCTACAACTTAACGGTTGATCCTACATACGGAGCTGGACCCCCAGGGGGGAGTAAGAGGAAGACCAGCACCTGGGGAAAAGCCAAAGGTGGGAAAATTTCTTTTCCAAGAAAAGGAGTGTGGGGGGAATGAAGAGCAAAGGACGAGAACAGTGGAAGGATTTGACAAGGTTAAGGAGATGAAGCCTTGAAGGCCACTGGTGTTAACTGTAGCGTATAATAGGCCGTATGCATAAAAGAGTGAGTCCCAGTCTTGGTTTTCACTTTGATGTTAAACTGTGCTTCTGTGTGGGTCCCTCTCTGCGTCCCGCCTTTTATCTCCAGGCATCTTCGTCTTCTCATCTCTTCGCCCCAAACCCCTTTCCTCCGGAATCAGTTTCAGTGCATCTCACCCCGCCATACGTTCCGTCCTCATCCACTTTTATTATTATTATTATTATTATTATTATTAATATAATTATAATAATTAATTTATTTATATAATTAATATTTTAAATATATTTATATAATTAATATTTTAAATTTATTCTATTTTATTCATTTTTATTTATGAATTATTGAATTTTTTAATATTTTTATAATAGTTAAAAAAATTATAGCCTCTCCATTTTGCAAGCAGATATTAAAAATACTTGAAATACAATTCTATAGTGATTAATCATATAGTAATAGCGTCTTCAAATACCTTCCGCTTCCTTTGGAACTGTGAAATTTGCTCCCCATGGACAACCATTTGGTCAAATAGAATTAACATGCTGCCAATTTGTGTTGCAAGGTAAGCTC